>JACBAD010001941.1:0-48855 GCA_014281905.1 Aspergillus hiratsukae
AAGTATTGGATATAGTCCAGGGACTATATCACCCCTTCCCAAAGTAGTTGACTAGCAGAGAACAGCAGAGACGGATCCCAGGGTGTGACAGCAATCAACTTATTTCTGTATTGGATAACTCTGAGCCTCTGTTCGTATATCCATTTCTCCCTACTCCCATTAATTTAGGTGTTTGATACTTTGTATCAGCCTCATGCTGTACACTTAGGTACCTAGAGAGGTACATTGTTTGTGACGTGATGGAAAGCTGTATAAGTTTTGTACACGACCACCTGTATTTCTCTACATAGCATTTATTTCCCGTCTCAACTCAAGAAATGGGGCGGTAGCTCAGCTGGGAGTAGCGTCAGACTGAAGTCTAACTTCTGTCACCCTTAGGGAATCTGAAGGTCACCGGTTCAATCCCGGTTCACCCCATGTTTCTTTTTTGCCTTTTCTGTCTCTGTCGTGTATACTTTTCAATTATGGAAAGCTATTTAGCCTCTTCAAAATAGATTACTTTCCGATCTACGGTCAAATGGGGCGGTAGCTCAGTTGGGAGAGCGTCAGACTGAAGATAACTTCTGTTATGCCTTAGGCAATCTGAAGGTCACCGGTTCAATCCCGGTTCACCCCATTTCTTTTTCTCTTTTTGCTCTGAAATCAATATCACGTCCAGCAACTACCACATTAATATTAGATAACGTTGAATGAGTTGCTTGGGCGAGGTCCGCGGACAGCCATCGACAAGTATTGAGGCGGTTTGCTTAGAGGTGGTCCGAGCGTCTCGAATTTCCAACTCCGACAGAGAGAGAACACCTTGCGCGTCGGAGACCATCAAGCAGGTCGAACATCACCACTTCCCTTCGCAACCTCCTCTCCACTACTACATTAGAGCTTCGTCTTCTGCATACAAGCGAAGTCATACACACAATGCGATTCTCCACAACAACCCTTTTGATCTCCGCCCTTGCGTGGATCACAGCCGTTGCTGGGCACAACATCCAGCTCAGAGCGCACTCGAGAGAATGCTTCCACGAGACATTGCACAAGGATGATAAGATGACGGTTACCTTTCAGGTTGGCGACAGGGAGTTTGGTGGTAGCGGGAACCTTGAGATTGATTTCTGGGTAGGTCCCTGAAACCCAAGCTTGTTCTTGATTGCCGGATCGGTCTCGAGGCAATCGGTCGATGGACGGGATCTATGAGTTACTAATCTGACTCTTCTGCTGGCTTTTACAGGTTGAGGATCCTCTAAGAAACCGCCAGTACTACAGACAAGCCGTCTCATCGGAGGACTACTCGTTCACCGCGCACACCGACGGAAAGTACGTCTACTGCTTCAGCAACGAGGGTTGGACTTCGAACTCGAAGGAAGTGTCCTTCAACGTCCACGGAATCGTCTACGTGCCGGAACACGAATTGGCCCAAGATCCCCTGGAGGCGGAAGGTATGAGCATTGCATATGGGCATTGGACACGGGCTGTGCGGTGTCAGCTAACAGCTTCTTTGTGCAGTGCGTAAGCTCTCGGAGGCTCTGGCTCAGGTGAAGGATGAACAGTCGTACATTGTTGTTCGGGAACGGGTACATCGAAACACCGCGGAGAGCACAAACGCCCGAGTGAAGTGGTGGAGCATTTTCCAGCTTGCCGTGCTCATTGGTGAGGGTATCTTCCAGGTCTGGTGGCTGAAGAGATTCTTCGAGGTGGGTTCTTGAAATCAAAGAAGACCTGTCAAGAGCTGTGCTGACATCGATGTCTAGGTTAAGCGTGTTGTCTGATCATATCCATAAACGAAGTAATGGAGTTATATCGTGGGTGATGATCGGTGTCTTCGATTGCATTTACGGTCTGAGAGTTTGGCCTTTAGCATCTTTGCAATAAGACTGTAGCCCTTTGAATGAGCGCGATGAAATATGCTATTTGAGTCGGAAGCCAAGATCGTCTGAATTGTATATATACCAATTCTCGGGAGTACCGCTGTTCACATAAACTAGAGGTCAAAACTACCTGCCTGATTAGACTTCCACGGCACGCAGGCCGCAGGTCTATCAGCCCCGCATCCACCAGCAGGAACCAAACATCCAGAACATTAAGCTTCCAAGCCTAGACAGCAACCGATCACATACTGAATCCAAGGAATCCAGAATCCATCTACGTACAACTTCGTCCCCCCTCTAAGTCCCTACATCTCCAATGGCCTCCGCTCTAGCCCCCCATCCAAGCACAGAACCAAACAGCACAGGTAACGAAACCGAAACCGTCCTGCCTCTCAGCGACGATCCCCTTTTCGATATATGCTGGGGGCGACAATCGTGCGGGGCGTGTCTGAAAGGAGATGCCCCGTGCAGCTGGTGCCCAGTGGTACGTATCAACTCGCAGCATCAGCATCAGCATCAGCACCCAATTTGCGCAGCCGCAAGCAGATGCGAGACGCGAGACGCTTGTGACAAACGCTAACCGCAATAGACATCAGCGTGCGTCCCGAACCCATCGCGTGTGCCTATATTAGCGCCCTTCGGCTCGTCGATTCTCTGTCCGCTTGGTTCGGAGGAGAGATGGGAGCTTCGGGCTTTGCCGTTTGGGTGCCGTGTTAGCACTATTACTTTTTTGACGGCTTGCGTGGCGGTACTTGGGACGTTGGCGCTTGTTGGGTTGGGGGTTTTACTTGGGCGGCTTTGGGAAGTTGGGAAGAAGGCTCGGGGGTGTGGATGGGGTCGGTTTACGAAGTGTGTCCGGCAGAAGCTAGAGCATTGGTGGAGTCGTCGTAGGAGGTCTGGGGTTGGAGATGCAGAAGAGGATGGTTACGAACGTGGTCCGGCTGAGTCGGAGCCTTTACTGCGTTGAGTGATGTGGCATGTAGACGGAAGTCTTGCCTAGATCTCGGCATTCGATCAAGGTATCTTTCAATATATGAATGTTCATGACCAAAGTGGCTCTAGCCCTTGACAACCTGGCTGACCTTGTATTCGACAACAATCGGCTTACCCTTTTCGACTCGGAATCGTCCCTGGCCGACGAAGACTCGGTTCTCGAACTCCTTATAGCGCTCATCACCGGTCTGTAATCCTGTTAGACCCCCCGGAAAAGTAGATATACCCGCGATGCGATCTCACCTCAAAGGTAAAGTGAGTAAAGGAGTTTCCAAACGGCGTCGCGCCGTCCTCTGCGGTGCCAGAGAAAACAGCCGCTTCCGCGGGCCCCATTGTGACGACACCGGTGTAGTTCATGTAGAGTAACTGTTGGTTGCACCGTCAGCTTGCAACACTCAGTCTTCGCTAACGATATCGTGACGCACAGCATCATCCTTGGTCCTGCACATCCCCTGTTAGCATCATTCTCCACTTGCTTCCATTCCAGAATCTCGGACGAAGACTGACTTGATGACTCCGTGAGCATTCAGGCGCAAGTGCTTGTTATCCGGGTCCGCATGGATGTAATCGTTGCCGGTACCGACGAACTCGGCATCGAGGGCAAGGGAGTAACCGGGTTCACTTTTGACTGTACCGCCGGTCATGGGCTTTAATCAATGCAAGGTCTGTTAGCAACGGATGCCGTGCAATGAGTCAGCTTTGCGGCAGGCTTACCACGACCGATAGGCTGTTGGACCGAGAAGCACTGCCTTGGACGAGGTTAGAACTGTACTGACGATGTTTCATGACGAGTCGAAGCTTACCAACGGCAAACCCAGGGTCAATTGTGACCTGTACCGAACGCAAAGGTTAGCCGTCGAGAACAGCGCCACTCTAATTATCGCTGTTTACTCACCTGGATTGTGAAGGCAGGCTGGAGAGAAGGAAACTCAGACATGGTGATACAATGCGGCTGGAATGGATAGGATGTTGCAAACAAGATGGAGGTCAAGGACGAACAGTGCTCTTTTTCAAGATTCCATGAACGAACAGAACTTAAGGTCAACTGAGGGGATGCTCAGCTTACCATTTCTAATCAACATCAACCACCGCACAGGTGCCCCGCACTCCCGATAAGGCAATAATCGCAGATCCGGTCCTCGGCCATATGTAGACAGTAGGAATAGGACCGTACGTAACTCCGTAGCTTGTGTAGCTTAATCGGCCCACGGACTTAGTTCCGCCACTTTGGCGGGATGTCTCAAGTCTGGCTTTGATTTCAGATGAGAACTGGCATAGTAGAGGAGACCTCCACTTAAAAGCACTGTAGCAGTTTCAATGTTTCTGTTGAGTATTGGCCTAGATGCATAGCCGTACTGTGACGATTAATTGATATAGATATATGCTGAAGCGGATTTTCACAATCGCCCAGAAGACGCAGTGAAAAAGGTACGAGAGGTACCTAGAACTTGAAACACAGAAAGTGATCATCTACTATCTAAAGGCATCGATATGCGATCACTTGTTCGCATGAACTGTAGATAGATGGATACCTTACTCATCAAGAATGCCACTGCAATTCGCAAGGTCCTTCAACCCTTTCGCTTCTAACCAAACAGTTCCTGGCAGTAGCCCACGTGGGGACGTCAATAGGTAGGTAGACTAGAGTGTATCCCTTACAGTCACGAGATGATGCGTTTAAGGGTCGCGTGTCATAGCGGGGCCAAGATCTACAAAAGAAAATCACACTTGGTTTATTATTGAGGATGTTGCCCTCGCTTTCCAAAAGCTCACATCAATGTCTGAATATAAGCAGACTGCCATACGAAGAACGGTTGAGGAAGAAGCGGAGCCAGCGAAAACAGTCGGATGGAAACCTTCCCCGATTGGGTGATTAGCTGTTGGTACCGCTGGGACTGATCAGCTACCTTACATTTGTTCATCATCAGTGACGTTGGTGACGGGTACGTGGGCTACATTAATTTCCTATTCTCTCCATCAATTCTGGGAGCTATACATGATCAATGTATCGAGTTCTTTCTGACAGGTAATTAAAGATTGATCCCCGCGTCGTCGGGACGTCTTCCCCAGCACAGGAGAGAAAAAAGCACCAATCCAATGATCCCCTATCTCTTCCTGCAGGGTATCCTGGTTGCCAGTGTGTCTGCCTTTCCCGTTTTGGAGCAACAACCTCTCGGGAATGCGCTCCCAGAATACGACAGTCAATTTGATGGAGGAAGTCAGTCGGGACAGCCCTCGCGAGGGCTACACGGGCGTTTTCTACATATAACAGGTGACATACATTCAAATGACTCGAGACTCCGGAGTGTCAGAGGTGGGCTTCGAAAACTCCGAATGAGAATGCTGATTCTGTTCTCTTTGTTCAGATCCTCACCCTGACCCTCATTACAAGGCCGGAAGCTCTAGCGACGACGGCGCTCCATGCCATCGAGGTAAAGGTTCGGCAGGATACTTTGGAGCTGAAGGATCCGAATGCGACTCGCCGTTCTCCCTGATCAACGAAACTTTCAGCTGGATAGAGAAGAACCTGAAGGGCAATATCGACTTTGTCCTGTGGACTGGAGACTCTGCCCGTCATGACAACGATCAGAAGGTTCCTCGAACAGAGGATGAGGTTGTTCAATTGAATGAGATGCTGGTGGACAAGTTCATCGATGTCTTTGGAGACAAGCGGTCCCCTAACGGTCTCTCTATCCCTATCGTCCCTACAATTGGAAACAACGATATCATGCCACACAACATATTCAGGGCGGGGCCAAATCGATGGACGAAACGGTTCGAAAAGATCTGGAGCAAGTTTATACCAGAGCATGAGCTCCATACATTCGTCGAGGGCGGCTGGTTCACGAGCGAGGTCATTCCAAACAAACTGACGGCAATCAGCCTGAATACGATGTACTTTTTCGACTCCAATTCTGCCGTCGACGGGTGTGCAGCCAAATCTCAGCCGGGATACGAGCATATGGAATGGCTACGGGTGCAGCTTCAATTGCTGCGCGAACGCGGAATGAAAGCCATCCTTATCGGACATGTACCTCCAGCCCGAACAGACAGCAAACAGAGTTGGGACGAGTCGTGCTGGCAGAAATATGCTCTGTGGGTGCATCAGTATCGGGACGTGATTGTCGGCAGTGTCTACGGTCATATGAACATCGACCATTTCATCTTCCAGGACCACCACAAAGTCAACATTGCCGATAACGATCTGGATGATACGCCCCCGAAAGCTTCGAAAGATGCTACCGGCGACATCTCCATTCGGTCTCGGTCAGGGTACCTCAGCGATCTCAGGCACGACTGGTCCAAGTTGCCGTCACCGCCGCCAGATGTTTCCATGGACAACAGTACAGTTGACGACTGGTTCGGAGAGAAGGCGGCATTTGAAGACGACGATGATATCGAATTCAGGAAATCCAAGAAGAAAAGGCGACAGTTTCTGAAAAAGATCGGCGGACCTTGGGCTGAGCGATACAGCGTATCGCTGGTATCACCCAGTCTAGTTCCAAATTATTTTCCTACTTTGCGCATTGTCGAGTATAACATAACCGGACTCGAAAATATAAGGGCTCGGGCCGAAACTCCTGCTGCTGATACCCGTCCTTCGTCGACCGAAGAAGCCGAGGAACTTCCATCAGATTCTGAGTCAATCGAAGATCCAGATATGGACGACCTGACGAAAGGAAAGAAGAAGAAGGACAAGAAAAAGAAAAAGAAGAAGAAGAAGCCTTCCTTCAAAGTTCCGGAACCTCCTTCCCCCACCGCCCCGCCAGGGCCTGCATATTCGAATCAGCCATTGACATGGCTTGGTTATACACAATACTTTGCGAATCTTACGAAGATTAATAATGAATATTCTGAACGATATGGTCTCTCGGCTGACAGTTTGGTCGATGAGACGAAAGAGAAAGACATCTTTACCTTTGAAATTGAATATGACACCAGGAAGGATGATATTTACAAGTTGGAAGATCTCACTGTGCGCAGTTACTTCAAATTGGCCAGTCGAATCGCAAAGAAAGCCTCCGCAAAGGATCAGATATCGGAATCGGGAGCTACCGATGACCTGCATGCTGCTATTGATAACGATGGTGACGAGTTGGGAGATTTGAAAGACACCAAGGGAAAGAAGATCAGAAATCGAGTATGGAAAACATTCTTGAAACGGGCGTTTGTGGGGTACTACAAGCCCGATGACATTGAGGAGGATTGATGGGACGTAGCTGATGGTTACCTATTCGCATGAGGATTGTATAATAGTCCATCGTCATACCTTTCTTTGACATTGGAGTTACTGGAGTTCGAATGAGCTTGTTAGCATTGCCTTGGGTACACGACTTGAGACTTTATAGCAGAAGGCGACTTGTTTTGAAGGGACTTCTTGAATTTAAATCATAAACCATCATTATTATTATCAGCAATCCTCGTGACATCATACTGGCGGTGAAGAAGTTGGAAATTGCGCGGGATATTCGTTGTGACCGACAACGAGGATGTTACTTGATACTGAGAGAGTTAAATAAGATGGACTCAAACTAAAGATCCTGAAGACCTTCTACAAAATCCTGATGGCAGGACAGAAGTCTGATGGCTGTACTTTGAGTAGGTAGCAACTAACTGTCAGGCTCAACAATATGACAATGCAGCGGTCAGTAAAGCGGTAGATATCTGCCGGAAACTGATGGTCAATTCTCCGTAGTGAGGCCTCAGATCTTCCAAGTCATCTTAATGAAAGCATGACTTTTCTCGACGTTGGGATCATCTGTTGGCATGATTATTATCCTATCGCATCTACTGTATAAAAGATGACGGGATATTTTGCATCAGCCTCTCATTTCATTGATAGTCTCCGAGTCTAATCCTCCGATGCCACGCTGGCAAGCGCCTTGCCAGCTGTCAGTTGGTTTGAAGTCGGTCTACCGCTGCCAATGCCATCATACCCCGTGCTACCAGGAAGCGCGGGTGCTGAGACTCCAGCACTATGCCACTATCTACTCCGTAAAGTCTTAGGCTGCATTTTTAGTCCCAAGAAGCCGTCTTCAAGCGGGACAGAATCAGGCGGGAACGTCAAGTTCGTCAACCCTCGGCTATATTCATCTTTGCATTTCGACCAGAGAAGATGCTTTGCCAGCTTTGGTCATTCCAAACCCAAAGAGAGGCTTGGTGGCAGTGAGATCCACCGGGTCTTGTCGCAGTGTTCCTATCTTATCATCCAGCTGGAATTAGAAGCTGCAAGGCAAGGAAAATCAGCAGTCGGGCTCTGACACGTATCGAGCTAATGGATACGCCGCCCCTCTTGCCGCATGGCTAGCAACTAGCAAGCCTAAGATTTTGCAGCTTTGGGCTTCGCAATCGCTGCCATTGCCAGCAGTCACCGTAAATTATAGTTGCCACCTTTTGCTCCATATTGCTCTTCCGCTTCACTGACCTTGTGGGCAAGTGGTGACCACGACGGGATACTGATTCCTACTATTTTCTCTCCAATATCTTCGTCATCGTTTGGGAAGACAAGCAACTTGGTAACAGCCTGGATCCATGTTCGGGACGGCGACGTGATTTTCTTTTCAGCGAGAAGATTGCTCCTATTCATGCGACCTTAATTAGCACTTCTTCCTCACATTGGGCTGCAGTCGCTCGCTGCTGTCCAGGCGTCCAGGTGCATTGCAGACTTGCAGCGTCTTTCCCTTGCTTCATCTTTTCTATAGTACTCCAATCCCGTCAAGTGCTTGTATTGACTCGGAAGCCGGATATACTCATTGACTCTAAGGACCGAACGACCGAATTTACGCACTGGTCTTTGGCGTTTGGATACGAGAGATCAATCTGAGCACTTGAAATCTTCGAATTCTATTGACTGTCAGCAATTGACTGGCAAAATTATAGATCCACGGATTGACCACGTTCAAAGACGCGCGATGCATCGGAACTCCCTCCAGATCTGCGACCACGAGCTCATTGCCCTTTACCTCGCTGCATTCGACCGCTGCTCTGTTCGTGCCTTGCTTTGCTAGCTCGGTTTATTGCGACGGCTCTTACTCTCGGTGGCATCGGATGCTCAATCCATTACCATTACGTCTTGCGAAAGAGGGTGAACTCTCGACGAAACAGTTTCATCGCGTGCTCTAATAAAATCCTCGACTTTGATTTACTACTGATCCTCAGTGGTATTGTATAACAGAAGCTTACGTCTAATATTCTCGTGGGAGGCTCAATTGTCGATTACATGTCATATACCCGTTGTCCGGCCGAGAATCGCAAAGCGCAAAACAGGTCGACTTCATCACTCTGCATAACACTGGTCATTTTCTCGGCCTATTCCGGAGTAACTCGCATGAGATAGGGCACAAACGCAGACAACTGAACTCAATTGAAGGAATTGCATGCGAAAGTGCTTTGAATCTGTATGCTAAGCGCTAGCATCAGCCAAGCCAAAACGCTCGCAATCGGCGCTTGTCCAGTTGTTGGAGGGAACGGCGTTTGACTGATCCATTCTCTGTTTGCGCGCGCTTCCAAGGTAAGCTCTCCAACTCGATGCTGTCCATCTTTCTTTGCTTTTACCGTGCACGAAATCCCAAGTGCAATTGTGCCTCAATATTCTATGACCAAGTATTTGGTCTTCTCCGACTTGAACGTTGCCGAAATCCTGTCTATTGGATTATCAATTCCAAGCTCACAATGGATATGGCTGACTCCTACGAGGATTTTCCACTGATAGATCCGGAGTCTCTGGCACTGTGGATGGCTTCTTCCGAGGTTGACCAGAAGGCTCTGGGCAACTTCGCTGCCATCATTAGCCTTGAGAATCCATTTTTGTCCGCTATGTTATACAGAGTCTTGGGATTGTCGGTAATGCTGTCCAAGAAGCTTCTTCGTGCGCGGAGATTGCGGCGTCTGGATCCCACCCGGGAGACAAAGTCCCTTCAACTGTATCACCATATCATCTGGCTTTCCCGGGAGGGTCTATTGATGTTGGAGGAATTCGTCCTTCCCATGGTCGAGCCCTACGTGGAGTTGAAAATCCTCGCATACAAGCTCAGAGCCTCGTTTTATCATATCTTCGTTCTTTTCCACAACGAGCCGCCAGTCCATTCTCCCGGTCTTGCGAGCCTTCGAAGACACTCTTCGGCGACGAACAATGCTGCTGAAGCAGAGTCGTCCCCTAAGTACCAAGAGTCAAGGTTCTCATTTATTTCTAAACCAGAAGTGATCCCCCTTCCTCCGAATTTGGCATCGAATACAAAGGACGCTGCAAGACGAAGGTCAACGCAAGCTCCTCCTGGCCTAGCCCCTGTACAGCCTCCCAAACCCGCTTCATCATTCCTTCTCCCCGCTCTCGATTATACGCCAACTGCAACGGCATGTTTCAACCACGCCGCTCTCCTTGCTGAACGGTTTCTGCCCGGATCGCATCCGCTACGCCTATCGATCAAGCTCGAATATGCGGCCTACCTTTACGATTGTCTTCAAGACGCGAATGCCAGTCGACGATTGGCGAAGCAAGCTATAGCAGACGTCTACAATGCGCAGGAAGGCATGGACGATGAGAGCTTTGAGGACGCCGCCGAAATAGTTCGGATCCTGGGAAAGATGGTCAAGCGCGCCGGCAAGAATAGCAGCACTGGACCTAGCAGCACGACAGCTGGAACACCAAGAGGGGATATTTCGATGAGCGAGGGCAGCCTGACCCCAAAGGTACGGAAATCCGTGTCACAGGCAACAACAATGACTTCGGTCTCACCAGCTCCGGCAAATAAGTCCCCGGTCAAAAGTGATATGCCCTCTACTACAGTTCCAAATCCGAATATCATGAATCCTATTTGACTTTGGCGCGTTGACCAACTTGCGGATGCCACAGTGAGTTCGCTCGGATGGTTCATGATTATCCTGTGTTTTTATCGGCTACGCAACCATGGAGTGAGTTTTGTCGCACGTCAAGATGCGGCGGTTTGTCGTTGTTTATATAGTTGGGTTATATAAAGTTTTCCCACCATGGATTGTACTTATAGTGATTGGATTGGATTGGATTGGATATGTCTATGTACATTTTGATACAGTACTGTTACATCTGAATGCAGCTTTCAATATCTAAGAAAATTAAGGCAGACTCCCATGGATCAACTGTGGTCAACGTGTCAGGCACCCGAAATCTATGACGGTGACATCCGTTGGTGCCTGAGGCAACAGCTTGGCCAAGGTGCCCAGCGGCAAAATTCTCCTCCTGGGCAGAGTCAACGAGTCAAGTTCCCCCGAGAGAAGACAGCAGAACGTGTGCACCAAAAATAAAAGTTCCCTTCCGCACCTGCATGCACGTCTCTCAGTTTTTGAACTCTTAACTACTTCTCGAGCTTTGATTGACTGACTGGCACGAACACTCTTGTCTTGTGATCCAACCAGGGTCTTCGCTCGAGCGGACGCGTCCTCATCGACTTGGCAACCACCAACAGCCTCCCATTTACCTCCTTTACGTTGCAACGAGTCCTCTTTACGTCATCCATACGGTGATCAATTCCTTGCGGTTCCAGTCACATTGAGTGAGAGTTGCAACAGTAGACAGCTGATCGGGATTGGCTATCAAAGTTCTACCGAGGACCCTATTCTTTTATGCGTCGCTCTCCCCACCGTCGTGCATTGACTCTTTGGTTGCCCGGGCTTGGATACCCTGACACAGACGTCTCCCACACCTTAGCAAACACCGCCGCCCGTTCCGCCGATCAGCCAACGCCAAACAACCAACAGAGTAACGGAGGCAGCAAGAGAGTGTGAGACAAACAGACCTACAAGGCTGCGATTGCGCTTTCATGCATAGCCCCTCGCAACTTTGATTTACAATAGACCACCCCTCTCCTCGCACCTCTTTTCTGGCAATGAATCTGCTTGTCTCGGAAATCTTATCAGCAAAGCAAAAGGATCTCAACAACCGTGAGGACACGCCCTCATTAGTGCTGTCTCGCGTGCAACGTTCATGAGTTGTCTAAGATGCGGTCGGGGATTCAGAAAACCGGTGCAATCCCGTTCTTCGCGCTCATCCTCTTCTCGATACTCAGCCTGGTGCCGTCTCTAGCTAAAGAGTGGGATTTCTATAACCTGCAGATTGGATATCGGAGTTATAGTCGCAATGAGGATTGGCGTATGTGATTTGATTCTCTGCGCTTCTGTGTGATCATTCTGACAGGCTGGGAATACAGATCTCCCCCGAGTAAAAGATGGCGCGATCGATGTCCGACCGAGGGCAAGCTCGACCGGGGCTCTGTGCAAGCCGTTTCTCGTCGGCGGCTCCCTTCAATCCTGTCCCGATCGCAAAGGACGTCCGCGACGCGGTGCATTGGAAGCACCATCGCTCAGCGCATTCGAGGCGGCCTCTGTTTTCGACAGCGATCCCATGACACAAACCGCCACCCGGTCATCGAGCTTCACGAGAGGCGTGCACGCTTTCAAAACATTCTTCATCAAACAATTGGACGACTATCAGATCTTGCAACCATTCTCACCCGGGAGCGCGCCGTCCGTGCCGACAGCCACGGCTCGTCCCGTTCCACCTCCAGTTAACTCGTCCGTCGCTCCAGTCCCCTTCATCAGCGAGGATACCCAACACTGGTCTCGTATCACCAACCAGACAACATCAGCCACGAAGCACATTCTGGAAAGTTCGCGGATACGATTCCTCTCGGGTTGCCAGGACGCATGGCAGCAGGCCTGTCTTGTGGCTACGGGGTTTTTGAAAAGCTTCCCTTCGACGTTAGGCACTCAGCCTCTTTCCTCCAATTCCTCAGAATCAGGGTTTCCGCTGCAATCGCCTGGCCAGGAGCCAGTGCAGAAGACGGTCCCGCAACCCCTTCCCGCTGATGCGCTCGCTGCACCAACGAAACCGATCACCCAAGCTGCACCGGCTGCGGGTCAGTCCGAGGTCGTAGCGGTAGACGACAGCCCTAAGAAAATGCGCGGTAGCTGTATGGCTATTGTGATAGGCCTGGTTGTCGGGGTAATGTGGTTCTAGCGGCCGCGCCACTTGGACCCCGATAGTCGTCTAGTTGGCAGGCTCCTATATTCACCATGCTCATGTTTGATGTTTATATATGAAGATCCTGACAAGGTCTTGTTGCTTGCTTATAATCTGTCGAATATCGGCTTGCTCCCCTTTGTCGTCAATGGGGCTGGTTTTGCTTCTTTGCAGCGATATTGACGCCTTGTCTCTGATACGATTGTACATGCTACGTTTTGCTACGAAGTTCGTCTGACCTGATAGGGGGACTCTGGTTTAGTCCTTACGGGTTCTGACGCTGACGAGAATACTCGAGAATTGGCAGTGTACATTAGAGTACCATATATACAATACAATAATGTCTGTTAATCCAACAAGATTCTTACCCGTAGTCAAGGTGTTGCCTAAATCGTTTATATGTGATCAGAGAAGTGAGCTCCTGTTACAACATACTATGTGGTACTGCAGAAAGATGACACCTCAATTCCAGTTGACGGCGCACGAACCAACAACCTTCAATCCACCTCCGCGATTGGGATTCATCATGTTTGACGCGTTGGAATGCCCGTGGATCCATCGAATCCGGAGATAAGAACCCATTTCCATTTCATATTGACACCTCTGTCCATTCTGTTCTACTTATGAGCATCCGAGTCTTGGAAATTGGGCTGTTGGTTTTATCGACTTGGAATCAGAGCAAGGGATATCCGCCGAGGTTGCAAGGCGGCGTGTGTCTACCTTAGGTCTCTTGCCTATCCACTGACTATCCAGCTGAGTTGGAACTTAAGAGGATGATTTGGTGAGCGGTACGTTTGTATTGATTTTGAATGTGCTTGATGCGAGGTGGCTTGTTTTTTGGACCGTCTTTCATTCAATGTTCTGGATGGCAAACGCGATGCCGATGTTGCAATGTTGACGTGATCAGTGTTATGCTAACATCCCGAAAGGACCAATTGCATGAGATAGACGGTCACTATCATTTCCTTTCAGCAACACAGGAGACGAGGAGAGATCTCATCCGGAAAATGCCAAACCAATACACAACACAGCCGAGCTGGAGCAGGCCTTGCTGCGTGTGCAGGTTAAAAAAGCGAAAATGCGATCGGCAACGACCAGGTATCAACTCTTTCAGACCCTTTATTTGCAATAGAAGCTGACAGATACAGTATGTGGACGATGCCGTGAGTTTGGCCTATCGGAGGAATGCTCCTACAGACCGGAGGACATGCCTCCTCCGGTCTCAACAAAGTAGGCGCGCTTTCGTTCAATGCATGTCCGACAGGCACAGAACCTAACATCAAGAATCAGGTCGCTATTTATAAAGGAACTGAAGGAACTGAAGCGGCAGAGCTCACTGCCCCCTCCATCACTACCTGCACCGATGGTGGTCATCGGCTCTGCTGCACCGCCCAGTTCTACGTGGAATGGGAGGGAGCCGTCGCCAAGACGCATGCTGCACCGTTCACGAGAGGCTGCGTCCAGGCGGCGGTATACCCTCGGCGTCTTTCCGCATCGGCGAACGCAGTCTGGATCTGCTGTGTACCCTGCTCGAGGTAATCTCTCGCAAGCTCCCGAGCAGATTGATTCCGACGAGAGTTCTGTTGGTCAGTCTGAGGAGACGAGCGATGCGATTGAGGTTTCGTCGGGTCGATCTGATGAGACGTTCCATACTGCTACGCGGTCACCGGTGCCTGAGCTTATCCGGGAGAGTCGCCGTGCGCAGGGATCGCATTTTACGAGGCTACGACAGGCCCAGGAGAGACGGACGGGGAGTGTCAAGCGGGAAGAGCCGATCGAGGATCGTCTGCCGAGATTACGACACTCGCATCTTGCTAATGGGACACTTGTCTCTGCTGTGGTCGAAGTGGACGAGGTGGACGATGTAGACGAGGAGATGATGGATTCCCCTGTTGATTTTTCCAAGGAAGATGCAGATAGACTGGTGACCGTCTACTTGAATTTGGATTATGTGTCGCTGCCGATCTTGGATCTACAGGACTTTCGCGCAACGTACGAAGCAGCTAGTGTTGCTGGGGACTCTACCACGTCGAACGCATTTTATGCCACTCTGAACACGATCTTTGCGCTTGCCTGTCTCAGTGTAGCCAACATGGGTGACGAAGGGGCGAAATACTTCTTCAAAGAAGGCCAGAGGCTGGCCAACCTGTTCGATCAATACAAATCTATTGATCTTCTTCGATTGTACCTCCTACAGGTTCAATATCTCAACGCCATAGGTGATCTACATACGGCTTGGTCTTTGATCGGATCTACGATACGACTCGCGCAGTCACTACGTCTACCTTTCGACGCAAAGCAACATGGGCACAGCAGAAAAGGCCGAGAGACATGCCGGAGGCTCTGGCATGGCGCGATCATAATGGAAAGGATTCTTGCGCTGCGGCTGGGCATCGCGCCCCAAACACCCGACCCACTGCGGGTTCCTCTGCCCACGCACTTGGATACCGACTACGTTGATGTGATTTCGGGCGCACAGTCGAGTGCGCAAGGTGAGCGTGCATCGATAATTGAGTTCTTCACCGCCTGCGCAAGGCTATACAGGCTTGTCGACGACGTCATGGCATGGGAGGACGAGGCAAGGGTTCGGCCTCAGGGCTGTGCCATGAAGAAATTACTGTCACTGGATTTTACGCCGTTCTTGAAGGCGGATAGCCTCTTACATGATTGGAATCAGTCACTGCCATCGTCTCTGCGGAGCAGTGGCTCGCATGGCACAGACGCGGAGTCAATCGTCGTCCGACAGCGGAATATCCTCCGAGCTCGATACTTGTATCTTCGGCTCCGGCTAAACCGGCCACTGGTTACTCTGGGTCTGGCGCTGACCGCCGGGTGCAAGTGCAAGTCGGATGGGCAGCCTCACATTGTGGAAAGAAGGCTCACCCCAGACTCCCCTATCGCGCTGAGTCTAGTCCACGGGGCTTCTATCAAGTGCGTCCGAGCCGCGCTTGAATTGACCGAGCTCATTCGCGTGCACGAGGCGGGATTGCTTCGATTTGACACATATGACGCAAGTCACTGTCTCAACCCACCATACTGGGAATCCGTGGAATATCTTTACGTCTGCGGTACAGTCTTCCTTGCTAGCTTCAACCACCAATGTCCTTTCTTCGGCGATATGACCGATGAAGAAGACGAACAGTGCAGAGTCCTCTGGCCCTGCATCGTTAACCTTCTCGATCGCTACCAGGGATATCGTCGACGTGGCCGAACGAACAATGTAGCCCAGGCGTGCAGCCGTACACTGAGCGAGCTCGCCAAGGCTGTCGACGGCACAAGTGGTACTGGTTGGACGGTCGACTCGGCGGTATTAGGACAAGACGCGCGAGCAAGATTCTCTCAGCGGACCGAGATGGAGTCACCGATCCGACACAGACGGATATCAAGCGCGATCCAGACGGATCCTCTTGGGAATGTCGCTGAGTTCCCGGTGTGGATGGATAGTTTACCAGTTGACCTGGTGGGATGAGCCTGGAGCTATATGCCTGTGATACCCATGTGTTGTATGATAAGACTATATTTTCAGTAACCCAGGATAAAATAATGAAACATGAACTGAATATGATCTTGAAGCTGTCTGGCAACCTCACGGCCTCGGCAGCAGTATCGCAACAATCGGAGTCAGTCCGATGGCTGATATCGTAGTATCTCACGCCTTCAACTCCCTTCAGTGCAGCTCAAGCGCAATCGGCATGATCTCTATCGACTCTGCTTCAAACTCGAGCCATGAATATCATGAATCTAACGTGAATCATTGAATCTACAGCATAGCGTAGTACAAAACCCTCCTAAGTAGACGTTCGACATTCTAGGCTGTAGTCGTCCCCCACGCCCCCAACCATCGGCCCGTAGACCGACCCCGCAAGTCAATTCCTGTGGTAATCGGGGAAATTCCCAGCGAGAGGGACAGTCACCTGTCATTGTAACCCCTCTCTCAATTTCTTGTTCTAGTCTAATTTTTACCTCCCATTCCTTTCCCCTTTCAATAATTCCCGGTTTATACGGATACAAAGGCAGAAAGAAAGTGATACAATGCAAGCAACAAATCGTCTCCAGCGGGCTCTCCGCACCGAGCGCGGCCTGTCCTTTGGCGCGTGGCAGATGCTTCCTGGGGCGAACCATGCGCGGTTCATGGCTAGGACGGGGTATGATTGGATTTGTGTGGATACGGAGCATGGGAATATTGCTGGTATGTGTCTCTCTATCTGGCTATAATTACATTGATATGATATGAGAGAGAGAGTGGAGTGATGGCTATGGATATGGCTGACGGGTTTGCGCAGATTGGCAGATGCATGAGGCTGTGGCTGCTATTGCTGCTGAGGGGGTGAGTCCCATTGTGCGGATTGCTGCGAATGAGGGGTGGATGGTGAAGCGTGAGTTGCATTATCTATGGTTGAGGGGTGGTATATTGGCTAACTGGGGTAGGGGCCTTGGATTCGGGCGCTCATGGAATCGTGGTGCCTCTTCTGTATACTGCTGATGATGCGCGGAGGTTGGTGGAGTCTGCCAAGTTCCCGCCTGTTGGCCGGAGAGGCTTTGGGAGTCCCTTTGCCATGGGCTCCGTTGGTGGTGTTTCTTCGGTGGAGTACCTGCAGACTGCCAACGATGCGCTGCTCACCATTGTGCAGATTGAGACTAAGGAGGCACTTGAAAATGTGAGTCTGCCTGTGCTTGGGAAGGTACAAGACGGGTTGCAAGAGCGATGACGATACTAATGAGTTGATGCAGGTAGAGGAGATTGCCAAGGTCCCCGGCATCGATGTTCTGTTCATTGGACCCTGGGATCTGGGAAACAACATCGGCCGTCCCGTCCTGGGCGCATTCCATGAAGACCTCGAGGCTGCGATTGAGCGGATTCGCAAGGCTGCTGTCGATAACGGAAAGAGGGCCGGTATCTACTGCGTGGGTGGTGCGGCTTCAAAGAAGTACGCCGACCAGGGTTTCCACATGGTATGTGCAGTCTTGTCCTTTTTTTGGTTGCTTCCCAGGTCGCTGATAAGCTTTGATGCAGATCTCCGTCGTCGCCGATGCTGTCGCTTTGCCCACGTTCCTTGCCGATGCCCTTGAAACCGCCAAGGGCAGCAAGACGGATGCCGCTGTTCCCACGTACTAGATACTCGTCCGATCCTCCACATGTATAGTGTTTGCTTTAGATGAACGAATTCTATGATTGTCGTACATATCAGAACATCCGAGGCTTTCTGCCTTTATGACTTCAAATTTTCTGCCTCCTCGACCAGATTCTCGACTTCCTGCTCCGTGAACCGGTGGAAAAGCTTCTTCGGGTCGGAGAGTTGATCCTTGAGGGCAGATTGAACATGGAGAACCGGAACATCGAATTCGTAGACGTCCTTCCAGGACTTGTTCTCGGGGGCCATAATGTCCAATTCGGAGTAATCAAAGGGCCTCCGCTTGTGTAGCTGGGTCACGGCGTGCTTGGCGGTGTCACATAGCCCACAGCCAGCGCGGGTGAAGAGAGTGACACGAGCTTTTGAGAAGAGGGCTCTCGTGGGGAGCATGGCGTCCAAGATTCCTAGAGGATAATTCAATGAAGCACGGTGATGGTTTGGAGACAAACGCGGTCAGCGGAGTTTGTCGTGGAACCTTCGAGCTTTGCGGCTAACCCGTTCGGGACACAGCGAATGGAACCGGAGAAGCATCGCAGCAAGATTCTGTATCTTTCTATAGCACTACTTGGCTGTTTTGATGCTCAGTTCTCTTGAAGACGATTTATCTTCTTGTATATTTGTCACAACTTCATCTATTGTGAAACAGACCGACAGCATGGCGTCTAAGTGCGTTCACAAAGGGTGCGATAAAGAATTCACCGATCCCGAGGAGGATTGCTTGTACCATCCTGGCCCTCCCGTTTTCCACGAAGGTCAAAAGGGTAAGTACAAGGACCTTGGGGGTGCAAAATACATATCGGACGTATTCGGAATTGAAATGAAGGCCACTGACAAATGACCGCAGGTTGGAAATGTTGCAAACCCCGCGTTCTGACCTTTGAGGAATTCCTGACCATCCCACCATGCACCACCGGCAAGCACTCAACGGTGGACGACACACCGGCCGAGCCAGAAAAGAACTCGAATGCCACAGCCTCAGCTATCTTGGAACAGCAGGCCGCCGCGACATCAGTGCCTACTCCCCCGCGACCTGCGATCTCGCCCGCTATTGCCCCTCCCTCGAACGCCACTACGCCCGTTGTCGAAGATACAGAGGACGATGACCCGTCGCTCGAGATCCCGGCCAATGCTACCTGCCGTCGGCGAGGGTGTAACAAAGGCTACGACCCGTCTGTGTGGCGCGACGAGGAGAAATGCGTCTATCACCCTGGCCAGCCGATCTTCCACGAGGGAAGCAAGGGCTGGTCATGCTGCAAGAGGCGGGTGTTGGAGTTTGACGAGTTCCTGAAGATCCAAGGGTGCAAGGAGAAGACGAAGCATCTCTTTGTTGGAAGGGGAAAGCCGGCTGGCGAGGAGAAGGTCGAGACGGTGAGGTATGCTATGCACTCTACGTACGAGCCACAGAGACATCGAGAAGCTGATGATTGTCTGCAGGAATGACTTCTACCAGACGCCGTCGACGGTCAATGTCTCGCTATATCTCAAGAAGATTGACAAGGACAACGCCAAAGTCACCTTCTCCTCCACATCGATCGAGTTCGATCTGCCTACGACGGACAACAAACGGTACAAGGATACGTACCCTCTGTTTGCGCCGATTGACCCGGAGCAGTCTTCCTTCAAGGTCTTGGGGACGAAGCTCGAGCTCAAGCTGATCAAGGCGGATGGGACAAGCTGGCCGGTGCTACGGAGTGATGACAAGTGGACGGGGGAGAGAATTCAGATCGGACAGGCCGGCAGGGCTTGACTCGTTTATAGTTCGACGGCATTAGCATTAAGCTTAATGAGATCATGATAATGTTCATCGGCTTCTACGAAGACAATACACATATGTAGAGAATACGGAGTATGATCGGAAGGTAATCTTTCATTCTGATAAATCTGAGTACAGCAGACCGCAGTCAAGTACATGTACACACATCAATGCACTGTACTTAAAAGATGAAGATGTCACGCCCCCTCCACAGCATAAGCGCATGGGGCTTTAATCTTTCGAAAAAAAGCCCTCGCTCAGCCATGTATTGTAAGGGAAAAAGGAAGACGCACGCAGAGTAAATCCACGCTGCTCTCCAGAGCCGGGAACGGAAGGAAACCCATAGAGAAAAAAATTCCCGCAAGAATAACCTTCAGCAAGCAGTACTTTGACTGAGCTCCGGGTTGAAATTTACATGGTCATGTAAACCTCTACTGATGATGAGGAAAGAAAAGAAAAAGAAGAGAAGAAATGTCGCTGAAGAAGTTTATTTGTAGGTGAGCTGGGAGATTGCGCTAGCGGGTTCGGGGATAGTCAGGTCCGAGATGGGTCTTAGGGTAGGGTAGCCTACATCACATGATAGCCAGCTCGGTGAATAATCACGTGATTTGGTTTGACTGGAAAGTCACATGGTTGAGAATCACATGCAAATGGTTGAGCGGGTGGACAAAAAGGGCTAGCCTTTATGCCTTAGTGTTAGTTGCCTTTTCGACGTTAAGCGACTCAAGCGCGATAGGAGAGCAACTGGATGCCGCACGTAAGCACGTTGTATAGGGCCAAGTGGCGAATGATAGTCAAACGTGCCTCGTAGAAACTTCAGTGGCTTCGATCAACGCCGGTTGTCGTCATGCGTGTGATCGAGGGAGGGGAAGCCTGAGTTTAGCCAAGATATGTACCTTAGGGGATTAGGGACAAGGCCGCCCTTAGTGCCTTGGATTCTTGGAGGGGCGGCACTGGCGCTCTTCCAATCATGGTCATCAGGGCACGAGACCACCGTTTCCCTCTTTTGTCCCTTTCTCCCTTCCCCTGTTCGAGTCGAAATTATTCTTTTCGAGTTGCGGCTTTCTACCTACTCAATTTACTCGTTGAATTGGAGCATAATTGCTGGTCAATTCATGCTTCTGAATTGTCCTCTGCCGATAATCATCCTGTAAGCGAAGATTGCTGACTGTTACAGTGCAAAGGGCCGTAAACAGTGGTGTACAGGTTGGTACCACAGCGTCGCATAAGCCTTTTGGGCAGCATGAGACTCCCTCCCCCTGCATTATTTGATGCAATGTCATATCATTTCATATACATTGTGCGACAAGTGTTGATTGTTGTTATTGCAGGAATCCTAGCACTCTTGGATCACTCCTTGTCCGCTCGTCGCAGTTCAAACAACAAGACTTATTTGTGTACCATGGGATCCACGGGTGATATGGACGGGGTCCTTCCGCCTCTCAAATTCATCCCGCTGTCATACAACCATGCGGATTCCCAGACCTCTGCGCTCAGGCTTGTCCTGACGCTAAACCCGCAGTGGGAGGGTCCGGACAACAAGATCGAGTTCGTGCGCTTCACGGACGGCATTACGAATACTGTGTGTTCCTCTAGAGGATCGTAATCAAACGCCATCAGAGCTATGAACTAATGTCAGTCTTCTAGCTTCTCAAAATCATTAATCGGAAACCTGGCTGGACCGAGGAACAAATAGACAACGAAGCAGTACTGATGAGAGCGTACGGTAACCACACAGAGATCCTCATAGACCGCGAAAGTATGACATGCTCGGGGACCCTGCCCACCTCCTTCTCTTGCCGAACGCGACTTGCTGAGTAGATATGCTCTCTATAGGAGAAACCGCATCCCATGCGCTTCTGGCCAGCCGTGGCCTGGCTCCTCCCCTTCTGGCTCGTTTCCAGAACGGACTCCTCTACCGGTTCATTCGAGGCTGTCCAGCAACACATACGGACCTGGTAAAGGCTCCGCTCTGGCGCGGCGTTGCCCGAAGGCTTGGACAGTGGCATGCGGTGCTGCCTACCTGTGGACACAGCGCATCCGGATCATCTGCCAAAGACCTCCCCTTATCCCAAGTAGATGTCGACGATCAACAGCAACGCAAGCAAGAAGATGCTTTGGCCACCATCAAGCCTCGAGTCCCCGGTCCCAACTTGTGGACTGTTCTGCAGAAATGGATCGTTGCTCTTCCCACCAAGACCGAAGAGCAGCGCACGCGAAGACGTGCCTTGCAGAAGGAATTGGAACGCGTGGTGGGTGAGCTGGATGATGGAAGGGGTCTTGGTGACGACGGGGTATGTATCTCTCTCCTCTGAGTGTGCCCACGACCCCTACTGACTTAGCAGCTGGTCTTCGCCCACTGTGACCTCCTCTGTGCCAACGTCATCGTCCTGCCGTCGCAGTGTTCTACCGCTGCCGCAACCTCCGACGAAGCGCTGACCGTGCAGTTCATCGACTATGAATACGCGACCCCATCTCCGGCCGCTTTCGACATTGCCAACCACTTTGCTGAATGGGGCGGATACGATTGCGACTACAGCATGATGCCTACGTGTTCCGTTCGCCGACAATTCCTGACCGAGTATATCAAAAGCTACAGCCAATACCGGGGGATTCCCGAATCGTCCCAGCAGGAGATCGTCGACCGTTTATATGAGGATGTCGATCGATTCCGTGGTATTCCCGGCTTATACTGGTATGGCCTCTGCAGATGAAATCTGTACTCGGTTTACCATGAACTTAACTGACAGACACAGGGGCGTGTGGGCGCTTATCCAAGCCCAGATCTCGCAGATCGACTTTGACTACGCTTCGTACGCGGAGACGCGGCTTGGAGAATACTATGCCTGGCGGCGAGAAGTGGATGGCTCGCGGGCTCAGGCGGGTGAAGAGATGCCCCTTCGGGAGCGTAGGTGGGCTGAAGTTTAGTCCACATTACCCAGCTGTCTAATTGTATATAATCAACTTACATAGAGCAAGAGCATAGCATATGCATATGGCTGCTTTTTGCTTTCCAAGGGTTTCAACATATCCCTGAGGATCTGGATGGTGTCAGCGTTATCGTTTGTTTCAGTCAAGCCCTGTGGTAATACCAAAAGCATGTTCAGATATCCTCGACGTCGAATTCTTTCATTGCTGTGACTATTATGCCAGTCCGAGGAGATCATCATCAACGTACCTGTTCAAGGTCACCTCTATGAATAGTAATATATATTCATACTAATACTGTCTAGACTGTCGTAGACCATTAATCCAAAGGTAATCCCCATAGTGTCATAGATATAATCCACTGGTATCCACAAATCGCAATACACGCTTATAATAAGTGCAAGATAAACGTTACAACCGATGGTGCAACGCCGACGACGCATCAGACACAAGTGACTCCCGCGTCGTCACCTCCAACTTCAAAACCTCCACCAACTTCCTCCACGCCCTCCACCCCCTCACCGCATGCCTCTCCGGCGTCGCCAGATCCGGATCCGCCAACGTCCTCGAAAACAGCTCCAGGCTCACCCACCCCTCAAACCCCGTATCGAAGAACGCCCTCGCGACATCCAGGATGGGCAGGTATCCGCCTCTATCCTCCTCAAAGGGAAAAAGCCTCGCATTGCGCGACCAGCTCATTCGCGCCGGCTGGCCATCCACATAAAACGGGTGGTGTTGATCCAAGGGCGCGGAGAGACGCTCCCCGTCGACGATCTGGACGTAGAAGACTTTCTTGGGGTCGACTGTCGCGCGCAGCCGGGAAAGCGAGGACTGTAGGTCTGCCTCTGCGTGGGGCGTTTTACCAGACGGCGAGGCTGGGTCCGCGTAGACGCGGGCAGCGAGGTTGAATGTGTCGAGGCAGAGGCCGAGGTTGGGGCGGTTAGCGCGCGAGACGAGCGTCCAGGCTTGCTCCCAGGTTGAGATGTGGGTGCCCCAGGCGAGGGCCTCGTAGGCGAAGCGGAAGGGAGGGGACTGGGCGGCGCCGAGGTCTGCGATGCGCTGGAGGTCGGTGGCAATCAGCTCTAAATCGCCGGTGGTGCGATCTGCCGGGAGGAAGTTTGAGGGGATCTGGATGAGGTCTGTGTTGAGGATGCGGGCGAGCTGGAACCATTTTGGGAGCTTCTCCATGAGCAGGTGCTCGTGCTGGGTGCGGTCGAGGAGACCCTCGTAGAAGAGGAAGGGCTGCAGGCAGATGATAGACAGGCGGAGGGTGTCGCAGAGCCGCCGGACCTCGTGCGCGGCGGCGATGTGGCAGCCGTTGAAGCTGGATTGGGCCAGGCAGTCGAGGTCGTCGAAGAAAAGCTCGATGCCTTCGTAGCCGTGCCGTGAGGCTTGATGGAGCTTGCTGGGCAGGTCGTGGATCCCTGGCCGGCCCAGCGACATGGACCCGATTCCTAGGCGGTTGGGCATGGTGGTCTCTTCTGAAGATGTTGTTTGCACTCGGGTTTGGTTGTCTCTTCTGCAATAGGATGTGCAGTTAACTACCTCTCAGAGGTATGTAGATGGAGAGTGCAATGGATATAAACGCTGTCTTATCTGCGACTGTACGCGTCACACCGAGCGCCGAGCCGATGATAGCGTCAGCCAAAGAACGGAGCGTGATTTGACCAGATTTATCCTCATCTTAAACCCTGCTGAACTGCTTTCTTCCGTTTTTGTAGACATCTTGTCGCATAAACACGGAGCTGTCTCTCTCAGATCGTCAGAACGTTGTTCCTCATGTAGTGTTGGGATGCCGCCGGTTAAGCGTTTACCAGCTGTCAACCAACGTTTATCCCAGCTTTTATCCGCCAAGTCTTAGCCTCCACTTATCCACTGTTGTATGGCAAAACAATCAGTGCATTAGTTCATGAATGCTATTCCAGACAGACACAAGACCAGTAATGCTGCCGTCTTGACTCATACATGATCCACATGCATATCGCATGCGTATCCTGCCGGCAATCGGCATGGATGATTCTGGGGTAGATTTACCCCAGATGACTCTCCGGCATACTCTCTATATATCAGTTAACTCGCATGACTGCGTGAGGAATATTGAGAATATACACACTACTGGTAGAGAGGATATGTCCCTCCGAATCATCATCGTCGGCGCGGGCCTCATCGGCCCTCGCCACGCGCAATCCGTCCTCTCCAACCCATCCACCTCACTCGTCGCCCTAATCGACCCAGCCGACAGCGCATCCCTCATCGCCTCACAGCTCCAAACCAAGCACTTCCCCTCCATCACATCCATGCTAGCCAGCATCCCCAAACCCGACGCCGCCATCATCTGCACCCCAAACCACACCCACGTCGCGGTTGCTCAGGAGCTCCTCTCGCACGGCATCCACCTCCTCATCGAGAAACCCCTCAGCGACAGCATCGAGTCAGCCCAGTCTTTACTGTCGTTTGCCCGCCAACCTGAGAACTCCCACCTCGCCCTTCTGGTAGCCCACCACCGCCGCTTCAACCCCTACGTCCAGAAAACAAAGCAGATACTCGACAGTGGCTCGCTTGGCACCCCCATCGCAGTCAACGGCCTCTGGACGCTCTACAAACCACCATCGTACTTCGCCCCGCCGACAGACTGGCGCCTCCAGCGTTCTTCAGGGGGCGTCATACCAATCAACCTCGTCCACGACATCGACACCCTGCACTACCTCTTCGGACCCATCACCCGCGTCCACGCAGAGAAAACACCCCGCCAACGGCCTAACCCACCCCACGAAGTCGAAGAAGGCGCAGCCCTGATTCTACGCTTTGCGTCTGGTGTCGTCGGCACGTTCCTCGTTTGTGATGCTACGCCCTCCCCGTATAATTTTGAGATGGGGACGGGGGAGAATCCGCTTATCCCCCGTCCTTCTCCTCCGGGGGCGAGTGCTGGTGGTGGAGGGGGGGCGGACTTCTACCGTATCTTTGGCTCCGAGGCTTGTCTGAGTGTTCCTGATATGACGCGGTGGAGTTATGATGGGCGGAGTGAGAAGAGTTGGAATGAGGAGTTGGTTGGGGAGAGGTTTGAGACAGACGCAAAGGCTAAGCCGTTTGATTTGCAGTTGGAGCATTTTGTGGAGGTGATTAAAGGGAGGGAGGTGCCGAGGTGTTCTGGGGAGGATGGATTACGGGCGTTGATGGTTTGTGAGGGAGTGAGGAGGGCGTTGGAGACGGGGGAGGCGGTGGATTTGCCGTTGGTTATGTAGTTGTATACAGTATAGTGTTTGGTAATGAGAGTAAGTACAAAGGGGGACGTTAGGGGATGGGCTTAAGATGTCATGCGGGCGATCTTATGTTATCAGATGATTGAGCATATCAATTACTGTAGTGCTGATGGACTCCTGCTGACCTCGACTGTACATATACATCGATCATTAGACCTTAGGCAAATGCTCCACCTGCTGTTCACCCGTCTTACTATACCCCGACTCCTCAATATCATGCCGGAAGCGTTCCTCATCCTCCCTCAGTCTAGCCAAGACAGTCTCATGAGCACGCCAGATCGGCTTCGACTCGAACAACGCATCCATACTCTCCAGCGGAATACCCTTGGTTTCAGGAATCAAGAAAAACACAAAAACGATGGAAAGCACCATCAGCGAGGCAAAAAAGAACCACACGCCGTACTCCATCTTGGCAAACATCTGCGGCGTGAAGCGCGAGATGAGAAAGTTCCAGAGCCAGTTGGAAGCGGCTGCGCAGGCTTGCGCGAGCGAGCGCATTTTGGGTTCGAACATTTCCTATTTCGTCAGTATCAATCTCGGACAGGTGGATAAGGAACAGGTGATAAGAAACCTACCGAATTCATAACCCAAGGAGTTCCGTTCCACGAGGGAGTGTAAAAGACGGTGTAAAGGTAAAAGAAGAACATGGCCGCAATTCCGCCGCCCGTCATCTCTTCCGTGGGATTGGAGGCAGGGTCGGCGATCTTGATGTAAGCGCCAACAATAAACAAACAGACGGCAGCGCCCGCAGCTCCGACGAGCAGCAGCAGACGCCGTCCCACGCGGTCGATCAGATACAAAAGCCAGATAAAGGTGACCACCGTCTTGACCACGCCAAAAATACCGGTACTGAACATGCTGGTGTTTGCACCCTGCAGACCAATGCTCTTGAACACCGTGGGACTATAGTAGTTGATGGCATTGATGCCACTGCCGTTCTGCCAGAAGAAGAGCATGCTTCCCAGGAAGAGGCGATACATGACCTTTTTATTGGTTCCGGCCGCCTTGAAGGGCTTCCAGAAGCCAAGGCCAATGGTGGCGCGCTGCTCCTCCAAGGCCTGGTCTACGGCCCCGATCTCCTCGACCATGTATATGTGATCCGCAGGCAGCTGACGGATCCAGCAGAGATTCTTGATGGCATCTTCCCGACGTCCGCGGGAGAACAGCCAACGCGGAGACTCTTTGAGGAAGACGGCACCGATCAGGAGGAGACCGGATGGGATCAATTGGACAGCAAAGGGGATGATCCACTGCTTGTGGCTGGGAGCCAGAGTTTCACTAACTCCGTACTACACGGGTTAGCATGCTAGTATGAATGGAGGAGAGGTGACTCACATTGATCCAGAAACCAACCAGCCCACCAATCTGCCAGCCCAACTCATAGACTCCAACAAGTCGTCCTCGAATGGACGGGGGAGCCATCTCAGAAATGTAGATGGGAGTGATATTGGAGCCGGCACCGACACCAAGACCGGCCAGAACACGGCCTCCATAAAGCAAGCCCAGCCCCCGATCACCGTCGGCACCAAGCATGAGACCAGCGCCGAGGGTGAAAATCGCACCGGAAAATAGCAAACCCCATTTCCTACCCCAGAAATGACCAACGGGATAGGCAAAGAAGGCACCGAAAAAGGCGCCGGCCTGGTAGCAGGAGACAATGTTGGCGCTGACCAGGTTGACTGCCGTTTTGCTCATCGAGTTGAAACCAAACTCTTCCCTGAAAGAGCTGAGGGCGAGAGTGGTGCCAATAAAGGCACTATCATAGCCAATCATGCATGATGTAAAGGAGGCGACGGCGGCCAACAGGTAAATCCTCCAGTTGTAGACTTGCTTTGGAGTTGGTCGATCTTCGACCAGAGCAAGGATGGACATTGTGCACTCGCTAAAAGATGTCAATTGACTGTGCAAGGGGTGTTGAGACGAGAAAGAAGTAGAGCGGAGGCATCCACCTTAACTAAATAGCCACAAGCCACAGCTGTGGATAAACAGTCTACAGATGAAATCTGGGGATAGACAGCGCGGAGTGTGGAGGCGGAGAAGTTGCTGCTAAAAACTCTGGTTAAACCATTAAAGCGCCATAAGACAACAAGTATTCGGCGGTAAAACGAAGAAGCATATTAAACTTTGCATCGTCTAAATGCTTTAGCAATGAGGCCAGTCGTATAGCACCCATAGAATCCTGGATGGACTCCGATACCGCTGAGAGTATTCAAGTAAAAGGCCAAAGCGAAGAGTTAGAAAGACCTGGTGACCAATCGCCACCTTGGTCAATGGATCCGTGGCTGGGAAAAGTGGTACCCCGGCTGAGTTTGTCTGTGTCCCCACGGGGCAATAATCATGGCTAAGAGGTTGGTGAGTCGTGAAGAGCCAAGGGAAAAGAGTTCTCCCCGGGAGGAGTTTGCTATTACCTAGGTATAGTGCTGAAACCAAATTTCCTAGCGTACTTGGCACTCAGACGTCGCCCGCAGGCAATGGCTGATGCTGCTGATTTCGAGAGGAGTAGCTGATAGTGATAGGATTGGCTACTGAGTGTGACGTTTCTCTTGCATTCTCTTGATGACGAGGATGATTCGATAACGTTAGAGTATGAGTGATAATGTGATGGTGAAAGGGAAGAAGCAATTGGAGGCTAAGCAAACATCCCGAGGCACACGCAGCTAAACGTTTCTCCGCTGGGAATGCAACTACAATCTCACTGCAATCTAGCCCCAGTATGTTAAGTATCAAGCTTCCATGTACCTCTCTACATCATATATTTCGAAACCGTGAATTGTACATCAATCTCGACCTGGATAGCGTCACGTATCCTACTCAGGCTACTGCAGTCATGGCCGCCCAGATGATGGACACCGTCCTCGAACAACAACAGCAACAACCCGAAGAACCTATCAGCATTCCCGACCACTTCGATGGAGTAGCATATCTCTACGGCCATCCTCTACTCAACTCTTTATCTCCCCCTCTCCATCACACAATATACCAAACCCTCGGGCTGAACTGGACCCAGATCCCACTTTCCAGCGTCTATGGGACATCAGAAACATACCCTCCACCATACACCCGCTCACCCCCGATCCCCAAATTCCTCGCGTCAATCAAATCCAACCCCAAGTTCGTCGGCTCCTCCGTGACTATGCCTTGGAAAGTCACCATCATGCCACACCTCGACGACCTCACCGAGGACGCCCGACAAGCCGGCGCCTGCAACACCATCTTCCTCCGCCGCGAAGCGGATGGCTCCCGCTCCTACGTCGGCACAAACACAGACTGCATTGGTATCCGCGAGGCCATTTTCCAGAACTCGCTGAGCCAAGATGCCTTCCGGGACAAGCCGGCCCTCATCGTCGGCGGAGGCGGCACCGCCCGCACAGCCATCTACGTGATGCGCAAGTGGCTCGGCTCCAGCAAGATCTACGTCGTCAACCGTGACGCCGCCGAAGTAGCTGCCATCCTCGAGGAAGATAGGCAGCGCAACCCCAGCGCGGACAAGGCGGAGCTCGTCCATGTGACTGACCCGGCGGTGGCGGCTGCCCTGGAGGCGCCAGCAGTCATTATCTCGGGGATCCCCAACTATCCGCCCAAGACGCCGGGAGAGATCCAAGCTAGGGAAGTGCTACAGGCGTTTCTAGGCCAGACTCCTGCGTCGACGTCAGATTCCTGCAGAGGGGTGATTCTGGAGATGTGCTATCACCCCGTGCCGTGGACGGAGATTGCGCAGCTGGCCTCGGCCGCGGGGTGGAAGGTGATTCTGGGGTCCGAGGCGTTGATCTGGCAGGGTTTCGAGCAGGCCCGGCTGTGGACGGGTAGGGATGTGGTTGCTGAGCCGGGGCTAGTGGATAAGGTCAAGGCGGTGGTGGCCAGTTTGATTGCCGAGCGGGTGCCCAAGTCAAATCTATAACTGCATGTATAAATAGAATATTGCATTGCTGTACATAGATGAGGCGTAGCGACGAATACATGCATGAAAGCTATGCACAAGGTCGACTATAGTTCAGCTCCCTCACTCGTTTCCACACCTCCCTCACAGTCCTTTCCTGCGTCTGTCTCCCCGTCTCGGTTTCCGACGGCCCAGCCGGCCGAATAGCCAGATACAACCGACTGCCCAAGCTCACCTCTTCAATCGGATCCGTCTCGGGATTCGCAGGCGGATTCGCCGTCGTGACCAGCCCCCCGGCCTCTAGCAGAATCGCAATCCCAGCAGCTACATCCCTACATCCCTAAAATCAGCCTGTCACCCATGTCAAAAGTGCAATGGAAAAGAGGGATATACCACTCCCAACACCCCCCCTCCCACCAAATATCAAAACTCCCCATAGCGGTATACGCCAGATCCAGCGTCGCGCTCCCCAGACTCCTCACCCCGTGCACCATGCCCCCGGTCTGCGCAGCCATATTCACAAAACTCTCCACCTTACGACCCAAATTCCCCCCGGGAACATCCCGCCGATCCTTCCCCCACTCACACGCAAAGAGACACCCGTGAGGCGCGCTAGCCGGCATCGGCGGGATGGGGTTACGGAGGAGCGGCAGACGGCGGGACTCATTGAGCCAGGCGCCGCGGTTGAGGCAGGAGGAGAAGAGTTGGGACGTGACGGGGGCGTAGATTACCCCGATTACGGGGCGGTGGTTGATGACGAAGCCGATGGATACGCAGAACATGGGGAAGAGGTGGGTGAAGTTGACGGTTCCTAGCCAAATCAGCATTACAACATGAGTTGGAGGATGGGGAAGGGTACCGTCTAGAGGGTCGATGACCCAGGTTGGGTGTGTGTCGATTAGGTACGAGCGGGACTCGCCTTTGGCGTAGGTTTCTTCGCCGAGGAATCTACACTTGTCAGTAGTGCATTGCATTTGCATTTGCAGAGGTGAGGATGGACAGACTTATGCTCAGGGTATCGCGTTTGAATCGCGGATTTGATGAATGTTTCCACGTCTGCGGTCGCTAACTTAGCTTGCGTCACTGTACTTTCGTGATAGATGGAGGATGTAAGTACCCTCGTCAGTTTGCGTAACAATATCAACCGCATTATCCTTTTCTGCGTATACGTTCTCCCCATCGCCCTCGCTCGCAATCCGCTTCTCGATGCTCTGCAGTAGAAGCTCGCCGGCCTTGCGACCGAGATCGATTGCAAAGGCGTAGATCTCGTCTAGCTGTGCTTGAGTAAATTCTATGGTCATTTTGCTGGAGTCGTCTTTATGGATTGTTTATGTGTATGTAGATTGGGAAGATACTTGATTAAGAGAGAAGCAATAAGCAATGGACTGGGATGTCCCAGAGATCCATCCCAATACCCGTGAGTATCCGTCGGATATTTCTCATACCCTGTACGAGTACTCAGGTGAATCAATTGGGTAGGTATATCCATACTTCTAGAGGCAGGATGACCGCTTATCGACGGCTACGAGGCTAGGCCGCTCTGACCTTGAGAATCTGAAGCATTGTACCAATGACATGATGGAGTAGTCTATATCTATACGAATGGAACTTCTCTTCATGATATTTCAGCAATTGCTATAATTTCATCTCATCAGCGATGAGTAGACCAGGAGAGGGAAGCGTCTCGGTTCAGGGCGGCCTCTCCGGCAGAGCGCTTTTCCCCGGGCTTTCGTTTCCCCATACTCTACGGAGCCGCCCCGCATCGCATGGCAATATGTATACAGTCTCTGGATAAAGGCACATGTTGCGACAGACGGATACTGAACGACGATAGACATTATCCATGGTAAAGAATAAGAGGGCCGCCCTCGTAGACTGTAGACGAGACCATCCACTGATGAGTGATCTCACTTCCTCTCTACCACTAATCTCAATCCTGCTTTAAGATCATCTCCATCATTTAAGATCAAACGCACAATGGGCAAGTCAATCCTCCTTATAAACGGCCCCAACCTCAACCTCCTCGGCACCCGCGAGCCCCAGATCTACGGCAGCACCACCCTCGCCGACGTCGAAGCCTCCTGCAAAGCCCACGCCGAGTCGCTAGGCGCCACCCTGGCCACCTTTCAGTCAAACCACGAGGGCGGAATCATCGATCGGATTCAGGCCGCCCGCGGGACCGTCGATGGCATCATCATTAACCCCGGCGGTTTCACGCATACCTCTGTGGCGATCCGGGATGCGCTTTTGGGAGTGGGGATCCCCTTCATCGAGCTGCATGTGAGCAATGTGCATGCGCGCGAACCCTGGAGGCACCATAGCTATTTCAGTGATAAGGCGGCGGGGATTATCGTGGGGTTGGGAGTGTATGGGTACAAGGTTGCCGTGGAACATGTCGCGTTGAACTTTGAGGACAGGGCGGCTGCCGCGGTTTTGTAGTCCATGTCGGGTAGTTCTCTCCGTATACCCTCTATGCACATTCATACAATAAACGTCAAAGCGTCAAGCTTCAAGCACAGTCATGATGCCTGTTCATCGCTTCGGCATTGGTTCTCGCCGCATGCCAGGACCCTCGGGAAGTTGCTGAATCTGAGCTAGAAGAAAAGGCTCTTGACTGGAGTAGGAGTACAGCTCTGAAAGCCCAGCGTCAGGGGCAAACCCTAGGTTCTGCATAAACTCGGGCTGGTTGTCACCCCTGTCCAAGATTAGCTATCTCAGCAGTCACATGTGAAAGAGTCACTCACTTCTCGGTGCCGTCCAACGATGCCAGCTCATCAAATAATGCATCAAGGTCTGGAGCGATTCGAGGTCGGCGTAGTGATGCATATCCTTCAATATCAACAAATGTCCCCAGGTGCAGATTCGGATCATACGTCTGCTGGTACTGGGGCGTGTTTGCGGGAAACGAAGATGGTATGTCTGGTATTGTATTTCGGTCATTGATGAGTTTCGGAGCGGACAAGATTGAGGACTGAGGTCTCTGTGTTGAGGTTTGTAGTTCAGAGGCGTGATGCAAAGGTCCGGCGGCTCTAGGGGCAGGTGTAGGTAGAGATAAAGCAATGTCGTCTTGGACATTCGGCGTCCTTGTCCAAGGACTTGTCAAGAACGAGTCCGGTGTAGAGAACATGGCTCGAATCTCCTGTTGTCCACTACCGTTCAAGGCAGCCATACCTTCCAATGCATGTCGAGCAGATGCATCAACGTTATGCAGATGACTTGAACGGTCCCCTGGCGTCGGTACGAATGCATCTTCCGCTCTCAGAGGGAAGCCAGCTGCCTCTGTAGCGCTCTCTTGCAACCATACCGTAGAAAGATGCGAGGAATACGCTTCAAGTTTGTTCTTGAGGCCAAGATCAAGTTCAACCTCTCGGGAGATACCGAACGTCAAGAGCATTCCAAAGATAGGGCTTGACGCCGCCAGGCTATAAGTTTCCATGTACCTTTGCAACAGCAGCAGGAGCCTCTTCAAGCTCTCAATCGCACGACTCTTTCTCGTGTCTGGCATATGTTTATCCCCTGGCTGTAGTAAACATAAAGCGGTGACGCTGCTTTCAAACATCATTTCCAGTCCAAATATGTGAGGTGAGGCAGGCCTTGGACTTTGCAAGTCAACACGGTAGCTTTTGGGGAGAGCCGATACCCAATGTTGTAATTGGCGTTCCAGCGCCTCGAGTTGTGGTGTCGGATTGTTCTCAAACTGCCTTGTGCAACATGCCTCGTTCAAGATGCACATCAGAGAGATTAGCCGGTTGAATATGCTGAGCGCATGGAGGGGCCCCCGGTGGGAAGGACCACGCGACGATTCTGGGGGTCGCAGACCGGTCTGATCTTCCCAAGGATGCCATTCCTCCAGACCATCCTCATTGATCGGGCCGGTCTTCGCGAAATCCTCTTTGCGTAGCGATGGTGCTTGGCCGGTCTTGGTGGCAACCAGTGTTTCCAGTACGAAACAGCCTAAAAAGACGTGTTTCGACCGTGCCGAGCCCTTCTCATCTGGCATGGCTGGAGAACCCAAACCCAGCCACCGTGCAATTCGAACCGCTTGCCCTACTAGTATCCACGCAGCATTCCATTTCTGTTGTCCGAATTGAACTAAGGATAGTATCAACAGCGCCTGCACATGCCCAATCTCATGGATGCCATCCTCGGCGGGTATCAATGCTTTCGCCGTGGCATATAGCTGACTGGAGCTTGGCCGGTCATTTACAAAACCGGCCATCTGATGTGTGGCGGCGATCGACCTCTCTTGCATGGACGCCAGAGCCAAGACTGCCCAAAGGGCCGCGTAGTCCCCGGATCCTGGCGTCCGTGGCGAAATTTGCACGTTATCTTCAGACTGCCGGAATGCCGTTCGAAGTATGTCATGCTTCTCGAGAATAGGAAACCAACACTGCGTGTAAGAAAAGTAGACATCAAGCAGCGTCCACACGTTGGAGGGAAGAGGGAGGGTTGAGGATTGTGATTGTGTGAAAGGCTGCGACAGATTCGCTGTAGAGGCAATGGTATCTGAACGGAGGACTGTCTGAGTGCCGCTGTCTTTTGTGGTACGAGGTGGCAGCTGTCTGGGAACCGGTCCGGACGAGGGCGTTTTGTAAGGAGATAGACCGACTGTCCTTAATTCTTGATGTGCATCCGTGACACCTTCAGGTAGCTGCCACTCGAGGTTGTCCGTAGAGAGCACGCTGCTCCCAGCTTCCGGAGAGTCCGTCTCCGCAGGCCCTCGTGCCTTGTCCTGTTCATCCTCCGGCTGATCCAGCAAAGTCAACATCCGCTCTATCTCCTTGAGGACAATGCTATTCTTCCAGGATGAAACAAGGTCATCAGAACCCTCCGCCTCTTTGCCCATAGTAGCCAGGTGGCTCGGCATATTGGCTGCCCTGAGCAAGGTACGGACCACCTCCTCGCTCCCCTTTATCTTGCAAAAGACAAGTCCCCATAGCAACTCCAGCGTGCGAATGTATCCGGTCGGCAACCCTCGCTTCTTGGGGTTGGTCTTATAAGTGCAGGGTCGACATAATGATGCGCAAGTCGAGCAGACCGGCTGCATCCCATCGCATTTATCCTTCTTTGAGCGACAGCTGTCGCAGGCACGCGACACTCGCTGCCGCTTGGATTGCGCGTTGTCGTCGGCAGCCATGTGTCTGGCATCTTCGTCGGCGTCGGTCAATCGTCGTTTGGACCTGCTGCTGGCCCCAGGGGCTTGGCGCATATCGTTGCTCATTATTTTCTGTACGAGGGGCCACCAGAGCGATCTGGACGCATGGTCATGTTTGGCCCGTTATCACCGCGATGAACGCTTTGCCGGACGTGATGTCAATCGGCGACCTGTGTCTTTGCGCTTGGGTACGGGGCGAAGAGGGAAACAAACTAGTCTCGTTAAAGGCAAGCTCTTCCTGCTCAGATAAAAAGCACAGATGGAGCTAAAACCAATTGGAGATAGAACGTGCTGTATCAGAGATGTGTGTCTTTTGCCAACAGCTCAATGTCCAGGGCGGAGAAGAGAAACTCGAGGGACGCCTCTTTTGGTGGGAGTGCCGGGGAGAACACAGTCTGCTTACCCGCGGCTGCACTTGCTCATACGTACTCGATTGATGACAGACTGCGGAGTAGTAAGATAGAATATTTATCGCTTGGCAGGAAATAGCCAGTCGATTTAATTACAATAATCGCCTGCTAATTGAACAAATTAGTAAATGCTGCAAGACAACCTCGAACTCTGGGGATGATTGCCCCAGGCATCAATGACCCTTGCAATCCCCGCGGGGTAAATTACGTAAAGTGACGGTATCAGCATTTCTCCAATGCGCGGCAGAGTATTTGTCCGCTGTGCCTCAGGCAACAGCGAAGGGTCAACTCCCGCGGGACACCAGGAATCGAGGACAATCTGACTGTCCTGACTATCGCTCACAGCCTGGACTATTCTCTGGCCGCTTCATTCCTCTTCTTGGCCTCATGAGGGATACTATCTGTCTCGAATGTGATTGGTGTCTGTCATATTAATGGATACATTGGCTCTTTTTTCTGACCGCTCCATCTGAATCATCCTCGCACCACTTCTTTCATTATGTGCAGCTCCAAAGTCTCCCAATACCCATGATCTTCAATCCCAAAATCACTTTCAAACGACATGTCGATTCTAGCGAGGCCGGCAAAGCGCAAGTTGGATGAGGTTGAGGGGCTCGAGGCACCGAATAGATACCTTTCTGCTCGGGGGAGTCGCATCGTCTCGGACGCGGTCCAGCCATCAATCCTCGCATCTGAACATGATGCTGCTCTTCCTAGGCCCGAGTCTTGTCTGAGGCAGGAACTGTCGGATGCGTGTTTCAATTCAAACTCTCCGCGCACGTTGAACTCCAATCGCGCATCCCCAACACGGCTCGGAAGTCCTCCAACACAGAGGATTTTCTCTCCTAATGCGTCGATTGTATTGATCGGTATCCGTGGTACTGGTAAATCCAGTCTCGCCGTCATTCTCGCCGCGACCTCGGGAAAGCGAATGATTGATGCAGATCAATATTTCCAGCAGGTGACGGGACGTTCCCGGGCTGCATTCAAGAAGGAATATGATCTCACCGAGTATCGTCAGCAGGAGGCCCGAGTGATGGAATCAATGCTTGCAGAACACAAAGAGGGGTGCGTCATTGCCTGTGGACCTGGATCCATGGAGCGCAGCGGGCAACAATTGTTGCGGGAATATGCGAAGACGCATCCTGTCATTCACATCATTCGAGATCCCGAAAGCATTCAGTCATATTTGAAAGCCTGGGGTACGGACAAAGTCCGCCGGTTTCTGGAGCTTTCTGGTCCTGTATATCGGGCTTGTTCGAACCTGGAATTTTTCAATGTCTCCGAGAAGGGTTTCACGGATTCCGCGGGAAAAGACAACCATAATCACTCGCCTTTGGAGTTGGAACTCGATCAGCGATCTCAAGCCTCCACTCCCTTCTTGACCCTCAAGCGGTTACAGCGCGATTTCTTGAAATTTGTTGCCTTCGCAACAGGGGACCTCACCATTCTGAGTGGTCAGCAAGCCTCGTTCCCACTGTCGATGCAGCCGGTTGAGTGTCGTATGTTTACCTACGCCGTGACCGTGCCAATATCATCCTTGTTTGAGCGCGAATTAGACATCGAAGACCTGGAGTCCACCGCCGATGCGTTTGAGCTCAAGGTGGATATAACGGAAGGTTCTTCCGACGGCCAAGGCGTTGACTCGGGCCTAGCAGACAAAATAAGTCAAGCTGTGGCGACTATCCGGCGAAACATAGTCATTCCCTTGATATACCATGTGGAAAGTAGTTTACGCCCTGTAGGTTCGCCTACGCAACACAACGGGCCCTTACGCCGCTCGGACGATGCATACCTGAATCTGATCAAACACGGGCTACGACTAGCTCCTGAGTACTTGACGGTTGATCTCTCCTATAGCGATGATATTTTATCGCAGATAATCTCCTCCAAGGGGACGAGCAAAGTGATTGGGCATTTCGCGTGGTCCCATCCTTGCGCAAGAGGTTGGGAGGACGCGGAACCACTGGCAATGTACGAACGAGCCAGGCGACTGGGATGCGATGTGGTTCGACTGACGCAGTCAGCAACGACAATGGAGGATAATTTTGCTGTTGAAAGATTCCGTCACCATGTCAGAGGTCTTCCGTGGCAGCTTCCCCTGATAGCCTTCAATACGACCCCTCTGGGCAGAATGTCGAGCTGTTTCAACCCCATTCTCACATCGGTGACACCTCCACCACTGTTACCAGATATTCAGTCCAAGTCATTACCTTGTATCACCTTGCGTGAGGCACAAGAAGCACTCTACGCCTCGTTCGCTCTGGATCCGATGCAGTTCTTTGTTTTCGGCGCGAACGTCACATACAGCCTGTCCCCTGCGATGCACAATGCAGCCTTTAAAGCATGTGGGATACCGCATAAATATTCGATTTATCAGTCGCCTTCCCTGCGAGGTTTGAATGAATTGGTTGAGAACCCCTATTTTGGCGGGACAAGTGTCAGTCTGCCCTACAAGACGGAAGTCATTCCCCTTCTCCACTCCATGTCACCGCATGCTCGCGCCATCGGAGCTGTGAACACGTTGATACCGATCCGAAATTTCCCTGATGGTGCGGACACCGCCATTGAGTCTTCTCTTTATCTTGAGAAGAGCCGGGCTGGTCCAACCAAGGCGTTGCACGGAGATAACACCGATTGGATTGGGATAGGAAATTGCTTCCGAAGAGGTCTATCTCCCGCCAATGCCATCCGTCCTTCGTCGACAGGTTTGGTTATCGGCGCCGGCGGTATGGCTCGTGCGGCAGTGTACTCAATGATCCACCTTGGGGTGCAAAACATCTTTGTCTACAACCGTACCATGGCGAATGCAGAGAAGTTGGCTCACCACTACAACCGACAGAATCTTCTGGCGCATGGATGGGGAGGGCCGAACTCTCGTTCGAAAGTCCACGTACTGCAGACTTTGCAGGATAACTGGCCTACCGATTACAAGCCACCGACGGTCATCTGCAGCTGCATACCTGCTCATAGTATCGGAGGAGTGCCGGCTCCCAACTTTCAGCTACCTTCTCAATGGCTTGGGAGCCCTACCGGAGGCGTAGTAGTCGAGGTAAGTGAAATGACCTAAGAATCACTTCAGAGACTCAGACTAATTATCATGCAGCTGGCCTACAAACCTCTCAACACCCCACTCATGAAGCAAATGCGCGCCCTCTCCCATCGAGGCTGGGTCGCCCTCGATGGACTCGATGTTCTCCCAGAGCAAGGATTTGCGCAGTTTGAGCTCTTCACTGGTCGCCGTGCTCCGCGGCGAGTAATGCGCAGGATCGTGTTGCAGGAATACCAGGAAGTGGAGGGGCAAGAGGAGCAAAGCGCTATCCAAAGTAGGCTTGAAAATTTGGATGGACAGCCTACTTGATTGCGGCCTTTGGGAATCATCGATAATACTCTCAGCAGCACCCTCCGTGCGGTGAGGGTCTGGCCACGCAACGTACAAGAATCTCTGCAGTCTCATTTGGACAGCCATGTTTCCAAATGGGAGAACTGTTCTATGGCCAAGGATCTCCCTATATACAACCAGGCCATGTCTGAAGGGAGATGCATCATCAAGGCTACCTGCACGTCCACTTACGTCGAGTCATGGTCACTACGAGGCCAGAGGCACACTCGCAAGCGAATCAACGTGTCATTAGCTTCGTAGCAGCTATCATATCATCCATCAATCAGAGTCAGTTTTCGACAACTCGAGAGCATCCTTCATCAATTCGACACCATCTTGAACAAAGCAACCTCGTCAGAGTCATACTCTCAGCCCTTCAGAACAAGAGGCACGACAGGTGGACCAACCGGCACTACAGGCGGAGGCACCAGCACAAAATTCGCACAACTCAACCTCGCATGATCCGACATGCGATGCATGACAATCGACCGATTCCCGAAATACGCAGGCGCACCAGGCTCTGTCGATAGATAGAGGTCATTATACCGCGTTTCAAATCCCTGATTGTCCGCTGTGACAATGGGCCCGTGTTTCCCGCTCAGGTCGCCGATCTGGCAACTCTGTGGGCTCGTCATGTTGCAGGCGGCCTTGTCTCCGCGTCGGTAGGGATCGAAGGGGTTACCGGTTTTGTAGCAGTCGCCGTCGGCGGGGACGGGGTTCTCGTGGATGTAGTATGCTGCAGGTTGCGTGTCAATTAGGAGAAGAAGGAACGAGGAAGGCACACGTACCTAGAGCTTCATTGTTGGGGATACCCCAGAAGTCGGCGTGGACTTTGACGCCGTCTCCCTGTCGGGGTGCGAAGAGAGTGATCCAGCCGCGGACGGTGGTGTCCTGTCTCGACGGGAGGGTCGCTTCGTACAGAGCGTCGGCGCGGTTATCCTTCACGACAGGGGCGAAGGTGCGGTTTTCTGTCACCACGGAGGCGAAGGTGTTGTTTGGAGGGAAGGCGAATGCAGTTGATGAGAGGCTGAGTCTCAGAAGGAAAAGTGTTGCGAGTATGGACTTCATTTTGTGGCTGTTTCCAGTCGCTATTGATAGCCAGCTTGGATCTCCTGATTGAATAATGATTGATTCAGAGTTGTTCCTGTCCTTGTTCCTACAAGGGCGACGGTGGACGCGACGGCGTTTATATCCAACCCTTGGAAGGAGTCAAGGAGCGTTATGTATCTAGATGTCACTGGAACTCCATCAACAAAGAAGCCTCACTCGATCCTCGATATTGAAATAGTAGCAACATTTTCACCCTGCCCCTACCTCTCTACTCCCGATTACAATTAGTAGATTCATTGGCTGGAACGCCCTCATCAAGAGGAATGCCCACATTCCGCCACAGTAATGAATGTCTCTCCACTGCAGACGCCACAGATACTTTGCAACTGTCCCCTGCAGTATGCCTTGCAGTATGTCTCACTGCTACCGTAGGTTTCTAAAATCCAATGCTTTGGTTATCGCTGATTCGAGGAAATCATACGAGTTGCATTGGAATGAAATGAAACAGACGCGACGGCACGCGAGGAATGTGGCTTCAACGCTTGGGTAACAGTCAAGTCATCTGTAGAGTATGCTTTAAGCGTCATCGTCGTCATTTCATTGCAGCATGCATATTATCCGAGTCAATCAGTCAATAAGAGGTATTGCTCTCGTTTCGTCGGTCTAACTCCGTTGCGTCCATCACTTATCCGCATCAGATTGGGTCGTTCATCTACCTTCACGGTGACATCTATCTACGCAAGGAAGCTCGAGAACAATCAATCAGTCAAATATACATGGCAGTTGTAAATTAGAGAACTGAGAGCCACTATCGCATTGATGACTGAAATTAAGAAAGTAGAGGCTCGGCAACTACGCAGACATTTCCCCTCATCGGGGTGCTTTAGCCCGGGAAACCTGATCAGCAGGTCTGATTGAATTTGAATATAAGAGACGGACCATCGTCCCCACTATCTGCTGGACCATACGGAGGTATTATTGATGTCCTATCGGTAGAAAAGATGCCCCGCAACGTTCTAGCCTTGTTGCCAGTAGTAGGATATCCGAACCCTCGGATTTCTCCCCGTGGGCTCAGTGCAGCAGCTATGCTTCTGCTTTTATCCAGATGAGTGCATCGGACGGTGTCCGGCCCCACGCAACACATAAGATGTATATTTATTTAGAATAGTCGCTAGATCATGGGACTGATCGAAGTCGAACCAGATCCATCACTACAATGGAGTCAAGTCTCGCACAAAACCACTACGTGATACAACTCCCCGTAACCCCCATAACAATCGGGGCACTAAGCCCCCGCGACATCGCCCAGCAATGGCTGACGAAGCTGGAGAGAGAGATGCAACTGGACACATGTACACCGCCAGACAAGCTTAGGCTATCAGAGCTCTTCCACAAAGACTCGTGGTGGCGCGACACGCTAGCTCTCGACTGGGACTTTCGCACAATCCACACCGTTTCCGAGATCGAAGAGTACATCAGCCGGAATCAGTCTCGGGCCCGGCTGACGGCCTTCCGTCTGCAATATGAGGGCAAGTTCCAGCCTAAAGTCGAGGAGCCGGTTGAGGGCTTACGGTGGATTTCATCGATGTTTTTCTTCGAGAGTCGAGTTGGAAGCGGCACGGGTGTGCTGCGGCTGACGCAGGACGAGGCCGGTGTGTGGAAGGCGTACTCGCTTTATACGAGTTTGCAGGGGTTGAAGGGCTTTGAGGAACCTCTGGGTCTGCGACGGCCCAAGGGGACCACTGAGTCGATGCCGGGAGGTGTAAGTCAGGGGAACTGGCTGGAGAGACGCCAGGGGCAGCTTGAATTCCAAAACGAGGAGCCTACGGTGCTCCTTGTTGGTGCTGGTACTTGCTTCGCATCGCTGCAGCCGAGCTCGCTGACATGCCGTAGGACAAGCTGGTCTCAACACGGCCGCTCGGTTGCAATCACTCGGGATCTCATGCCTCATAGTCGACCGCAACGAGAGAATTGGTGACAACTGGCGGAAGCGGTACAGAGTGAGTTCATTTTCACCTGATTTCATACCTATGCTAATTGCCCAGACCCTTGTAACGCACGACCCTGTAGAGTTCACACACATGGCCTACCTCCCCTTCCCTCGGAACTGGCCCCAGTTCACCCCCAAAGACAAGCTCGCGGATTGGTTCGAAGCCTATGCCAGCATCATGGAGCTGAACATTTGGCTCAAGACAAGCGTCAAGTCGGCCGTCTACGATGACACTAAGGCCCAGTGGAGCGTCACCGTCGCCCGCGGCGATTCTGGTTCAGAGCGAGTCCTCCGTCCCCGCCACATCGTCTGGTGCACCGGTCACTCTGGGGAGCCCAAGATCCCCACTTTCCCCGGCCAGGCGCAATTCAAGGGGACGGTCTATCACGGTAGTCAGCACCACGATGCATCAGCCCATAACGTGAAGGGAAAGAAGGTGGTTGTTGTGGGCACCGGAAACAGCGGCCATGACATCGCGCAGAACTTCTACGAGAACGGAGCGGACGTGACCATGCTGCAGCGCAGCGGGACGTATATCATCACAGCGGACAAAGGAGTGTTGATGATGCACGAAGGGCTGCACGAGGAGAATGGGTACGTCGTCTTTCTTCAGCACGGTAACTGAGATCGACTAACTGACGTACGCAGACCGCCCACAGAAGAAGCAGACATCATCTTCGAATCACTCCCGTACCCGGTGCGATTCGCTCTAGACGTGCACTTCACGAAACGCGCCTACGAAGCCGAAAAGGATATCCTAGACGGCCTCCAGGCTGCCGGCTTCGAGCTCGACTTTGGCGTGGACGGGGCGGGTATCTCCCGCGCTTACATGAGCCGCGGCGGCGGGTATTACATTGACGTCGGCTGCAGCCAGCTCATTGCCGAAGGCAAGGTAAAGATCAAGAGGAGTCCTGAGGGGATAGCGGGTTTCAATGACCGCGGCCTGCTCCTGAAAGACGGAAGCGCACTGGATGCGGATATCGTCGTGCTGGCGACGGGATATGACAACATGCGAACGACCGTGCGCAAGGTACTGGGGGATCGAGTCGCTGATAGGTGTAGGGATGTCTGGGACTTGGATGAGGAGGGCGAGATCAATGCGGTAGGTGAATCGTTCCTTGACTGTTGTTCAACAATGCTGATGAAAGACGGACAGATGTGGCGACCAAGTGGCCACCCCGGGTTCTGGTTCATGGGAGGAAACTTGGCCCTGTGCCGGATTTATTCCAAGTTCCTTGCGCTGCAGATCAAAGCTATTGAGGTGGGTCTGGTGTCAGAGGATACCATGCTTGCAAAGCTGTGAAGCAGGACCAGTGGAGGCTAGAGGGCCAGTATCAACAATATATGCCATGCGCAAAGGATAAAGGCAAAGTGCGCACATGAAGTAATATAGAAGAGGATATCCAAACAGATAGACACAGGGAAGACAGGGCAAATCAACATTAGAACGACACTCATTAAGACATTATATCGTTTAGGCATCATGGTGAGATTGGCTCACCGAGAACAAGGCCCTCTATATACAAAAAAGTCAACAAGAGTGACACGAAAGGAAGTAGACCTCTTCGCCGGACGCCTCTTTTCGCCATTGGCGAACAAACATGTACAGATCAGGTGATGAATCGCTGAATCACAGAAATATATACCGAGTCTCAAAGCGTCTCGCTCGCGCCGTCGTCAATGATCATTTCCACATCCTTGATCGGATGTAAGAGCATCGGGGGAAGACACATTCTTCCCTCTCCAGCTAATTCTTCCTGCTCGCCGCCGTCATTGTCGACCTTGTAGCCAAGCCATCGCCGCCAGAGATTCGGCGAGAAGCCAGCCGAGTAGAACCAGGTTGTTCCGCGAAAGTTATGCTCACGGTCACCAAACACAGAAGTTCGAGCACCACCAGAAGCGCCGTTCCGGCCGGCGTTGAACACGGATTCGAGGTATTTCGTCGGCCAGCGACGGTCGATGTACACAGAGTGCGGCACGTAAACCGCCTTGAAGCCGTGATGTAACGCAGTAGTAGCAGGCCACATCTCAGAGAACATAGTGTGACGTTTCAGACTTGTCTCTTTGTGCATAGTGAGGAGCAGCTTGCGCGACAGTCGAGAGGCGGTAATAAGGCTTGTCCGTCGAGGAGGCATTCCATTCTCCTTATTGTACCCAGTCACATCATCGCGAAGAAGCCAGGTCGTGCCCTCCGGGTCATATAGAGGGTTGAAGACGATAAGGTCCGCCTCCTCACCTACACCCCATTGGTTCTGATCCTTCTCCATCGTAGTCTCAGGGATGCCTTCTCCATCCACCTCAAAAATGTCCCGCTCATCGGGGCGTTCGGGTCCCCAGATCGGCTTGTCCCCTTGACCATGGAGAGGAGACCTGTCTCCAGACGGTTCCGAGCCATGTTTGGCGGCCGCGCTCCATACATTGTTCGGGCTATTGGTACCGCTCTCAGTGTGTACACGAACTGTATGTCGGAAATCCTCCCAAGATCCGTGGACAGAGGGGACATAAAAGCGAGCATTTCTCTCCCACAACAATTTGCGCGGCTGGTCCCGCGCCCAGCTGCCCACTTTGTCGAATAAATGGTACCAGTGTCCGGTGTATCGCACGTCCATCTCCCAGTTCCAGTAGAAGTCGTACTCCGGGTGTTGGTAGGCAAAATACTGCATTGGCATAAACGTGCTGCGGTAGACACCATGAACAGGCAATCCACGAGCCCAAGTCTCTTCCAACCCAGGATAGACGAGAGCCATCTGCTGTTCTGACCAAAGAGTGCCCATACCGCGGAATTCCTCGGGAAGAGCATCGTTGAGCACGCGCTCGTATGTCTCGTCGTCCGACCAGATTTGCAAGTTTCCATCTCTGACATGGACTAAGAAATGAATGGTATACTCTCCTCCAGACAACAATGAGAGCTCCGCAATCAGCGAGCGCAGGTTCAGAATGTCATCAGGCGTGAAGTGGAAATCGTGCCATGTCCGTATTACCACTGCCGTTCGAGGTAGGCGATCCGGTTCCGACTGGAATGCTTCATCCTTTTCCTCCGGTTGAGGAGAGGACTTTGGAACTCCCACAGGCAAGGCGAGAAAGCGGTTCAGCCGCGGCCGAGGGAGGCCTTTGAAGCGGTGGCTATTGAGGGCCACGCACCTGTTCTGAGCAGCAGCCCAGTCGGCGCGACGAAAGTCTACGGGGGGCACATCGTCCCACACACGTTCTGCGCCTTCACGGTGTCCCTCCAAGCCTGCACCGATACCACCTTTCCTAACACTGTATCCGAGACCGTATGGACCAAGGCGGCCAAACCGTTCAAAGCAAACATCATCCTCAATACCTAGCATCTTATTTGACCCCATCACTGCATCGGGAAACCCACGGGGTACTCCAGGGTAGTGCTGCACCTGGGGAATGCGTATAGTCTCCTGCTCATCGAGGAAGCATTCGCGCTTCTCACCATACTTCTTCACGTACTCATCCGATGCGTAATCCGGGTACGGGTTGAAGACCAAGCTCGGCATCAATGCTGCCTGGTCTCTGGTTTCGATATTGGCCCGACCCTTATGATCGTCCGATCCCATGGCCATCTCCTCCATTCCGTCACTTGGATATTCGGGTACCGATTCATTGCGCGGGATCAATGTTCGAATACCACCATGATACCGTTTCAGAAAAGGGAAGCTCTCCCATTTCGGCGGTTTGGATGCCACCTTTGGCAGTTCGAGAGCGACTTGCTTCGCGTTTGAGGTGAAGCTGAAGCGGAATAGGGTGAGGATGAACAAGACTAGTGCCGAGAATAGCGCGAAGCACAGGTATCGCATTATCCGATTCGGGACACGATAGTAACCCGCTGGGGCTCGAGTGCGCCGCGCCGAGGCGGCTCTACTCAACATGGGCCGATGCGAACTGGCAGAGGAAGAGGTGAGGCACTCGTCGCCGCTGTCCGACTCTGTCGAATTGCGATAGTCATGGCGGGTATAATGTGTGCGATGCGGCTGCTTCTCAACGTCCAATGCAGGATTGCGGGCGTCTGGGGTATAGGGCGAGGCAGAGCGCTTCCTCGTCTGGTTGACCATGGTTCACAATATACCTAGGAAGTCATCAACAGTAGATGTTTCCTAAGAGCAACGTCACACAGAGGAATAGGTGTGATGAGTGTGTCGATCGGTGTTCCAGCATCAATAATTCCTGAGGGACGCGAGACCATGCAATGGCTTGTTTCAAATGTCAGGTCAATCTGCTGTTGTAACCAACAAATAGACTACTTGTCAGTACTGCATCTTGGAAAAACGGGGTGGAAAACATACCTTCAGAATGATCTCAGTTCAATCCGAAGTCAATCGAGGTCGCAATGGTCCTATTCTGTCAGGACCAGATCAGATCTCTCATAACTGAACCCCAGTATCGATATGCTCTTCTGGATTGGAGTAGCCCTGAGCGGACTTGGACTGGGGATATCTCAGAAACAAAGCTACTAAACAGAGTGATGCCAAGCCTGATAGGACGGTCAGACAAGTATCGAAGAACAACAGCCAACATCAACTCAGACAGCGAGCATTGGTGGTTATGCTAGGTTCAATCCGCGATACTTCCACCAAAAGTCAACAAAACATGCTGTAGTTCGGCGTTACCCAAGGGATATCCCGCGCTTATGCACGACTAGCGGAGGTGTGGGTCAATATTTATCTTTTCGGCTGCAAACTGACGAGAATCATAGAGTTCGCAACTGAACATTTGATAATCCCTCGATAGCACTCAGCTATGACCAAAGCCCAAATTAGGCTATTATAATAATCAATTCTTGTTCGTCCAGCTCTGGTTTCTTGCAAGTTGCAGCTCAACTAAGTCGATGGAGAATCCACTTTGGGTTAGCTAACGGACAGCGACGCTAGCCTATTTTGGTAATATGCTGATTACTGTGTGCTGAGAGGCATGGATGCTCTGGAAGAGGCAATGACCTCGCTTATAGGGAAGCAGTAGAGAAGATCATACTGTATACGAGTCTGAGAAGTGAAGCTTGTTGCATGAGAGTGCTAGGTCTTGTTCCACAACTTCCCGAGTACATTCACAAGACGAGATTATCGTCGCCTCCGATTTCATGAACATCTCTTAGCCTCTCGTGCTCCAAGTCCAACGTAAAGAACCATGACAACTGGTTTGCTGATTAAAGGGTATCTTCCACTTTCTCCATCGCTTCTCGCATTCCTCCAAACGTACAAGCATCAGATAAGACCGCCACATGCTCTCGGCTCCTAGACCGGTCAATCGTGATGGTGTCGTCGTTCTATAGTGAGTCGTATTCGTGTATCTTGGCAAAAGATCATTCATCCAATATGCAGCCAGTCGCAGTCGACGCATACCACACGTTCAGCATGCTCGGAAAGAAGGATGCCTTCATGAAGCCTTGCGGCTGTTGACGTTTCAACACCGAGTCGTAGGTTCGGTAACAGGCTCCGGACAACTCCATCAAGTCTTGTACGCGTCGCAAGGGCTGCCCGTCATGTATAATTGAGCGCCATTATCGTTCATGCGTTTCTCGTTCCCTTGACAACCTCGCCTTTCACCTTCGACCAGTCGATATCATTGTCTATCGCCTCATCGACTTCACCACACAGAACCACATTGTCGCCTCGAATTAAGTAAAGTCCGTGTTCGATCTGCGAGCTCGGTTCGGGGTCATCCGGTGTTCGGATAATCCTCTCAATTGTGTCCAACAGGACAAGATTCGTCAACTGATCCGTCGACAAGAGTGTCCCGAGTAAGGTGCGGCCGTCAACAGTGAGAATGAGGACCTTTTCTAAGCAATACCGTAGTTGCGTTAGCCACCATGCTGTATACCTGCGTCGCATACTTCCGTTATCGCATAGAAAAAGGTGACTTACTATTGATGTAGGAGTGCAGAGACATGATGGAGAGCTGCGAGGCCGCTCAATGACGGAGCAAGGTGGTTCAAGTACAAAACGCTCCTAGCCGTCCGCAGAGTGGGCTGATAGCTCGGTGCTCCTCGTAATTCGGATGGACAGCCAAGTCCTATCAAAACAGTAGAAGCCGACAGTAGCTAGACTCAGAATTGGAAGCTTGATAGCAGAGTGATCCGGACAAGTCGGATTGTTGGTTTGCTGGTCAGCTAGGATGATCGGACGTGACGAGTTTAAGTTCAATCTGTCGCTGACAACTCGAATGATGGGGTCGTTTTTTGCAGAATTGCGTTTGCGTCGCAACAAGAAACGTCCGTGGTTATTTCTGAACGAGCATAACACCCAGCTCCGCCTTTCGCATTTGAAGATCCGATGCTTAATGTATCACCGCACCGCGGCTGTATCTAGTCACGTGTGGAGTTTGGCCTACCTTTAGAAAACTACATCTCAAACCAAGTCAACTGAAACAGGGGTTGCAGTGCCTACGAATGGAATGAACATAATGTACTAATAATGAAGGCCTGCAGGAATAAATTTGTATATTTTATCCATGACTGGGATATCATGTACACGAACTAACAGCCGCGTGCACATAGACCGCGACTATCGGTATCTCAAATACGATCAGAAGCAGCGCAGTAACACAGAGCATCCATTTATTTCTCGAAAGACTATCAGTCAGCCGTCCCTTAGCCGCTAAGCGCACTCAAGTCTAACGGTACACTGCTCCCTCGCCCAGCACGGTACCGCCGGGGACCTCCCACAAACGGTCGTGGCTTGGGTAGCAGCCCGTCGCTCTGGAATTTGAACCGATTGTCTTCCACTCGAATTGTTCCGTGCGAGCCCGTGGTCTGATAGCTGGGTGACGAGCCGCCGTTGGTTAGGGTATAAGCACTCGCATCCAAGGTCGAACGGATCACAGGCAGGCTAGGCGGCGGTGTTGAAGTTTGTGCTGGAGGAGGTGGCGGATGACTGGGGTGTAATGCTGGTGCCATTGGAGGCGCAGAGGGCGGCGGTGGTGGTGGAGGTGCTGATGGGGCGGATGCTGCTGGAGGAGGTGGAGGTGGTGCGAACGGCGCATGGTTACTATGTCCGAGAGCATTCCTGGCAGCTTGCACCGCGATAGAAGCAGCCGCTACTCCATTTGTATGCGGTGATGAAGATGC
>JACBAD010001940.1:0-48834 GCA_014281905.1 Aspergillus hiratsukae
CCTCCGCCCCCGCAAACCCTCGACCTCGCCTTCCGCACCCACGGCATCCCCCTCGCCCTGTCCGCCGCCCGAGCAGCACTAGCCGAGAGCAACACCCCCGCAGAGTCAATCACGCATCTCGTAACAGTAACAGCCACGCACGCAGGCTGCCCGGGGTACGACCTCGACATCGCAGCCGGCTTAGCCCTCCAGGGCACCGTCGAGAGGGTACTGCTATCAGGCGTGGGATGTGCAGGAGGCCTCGCTGCGCTGCGGGTAGCGAGCGGTCTGGCGCAGGGTGCTGCTCTGCGCGGTCAGCAGGCTAGGATTCTGGTTGTGGCGTGTGAGGTTTGTAGTATCTATTTCCGGGGGGAGTTGGCTGCCGCTGCCGCTGCTGCCGGTGATGGAGGGCAGTGGGTGAATGTCAATCCCGCGCCAGCGCTGTTTAGCGATGGGGCTGCGGCGGTAGTTCTGTGTAATTCCCTTGCTCTCGCACTCGCTTCCAGAGACAGGGATACACCAGGACAAGGGAAAGGGAAAGGGGTATACGCAGTGCGAGACTGGTGGAGCGGAGTTACACCCGACACAAGCGAGGAGATCACGTATCGGCCGACTGAAAGCGGGTTCCTGGTGAGGTTGTCGCGGGATATCCCCCATTTAATCTGCAACGCAATACGGCAACCGTTCGAGACGCTACTACGCAGGAACGGGATTGAGGGGATGGAGGCGAGAGACTTTTCCTGGGCGGTTCACCCGGGTGGGCTGGCGGTGATACGCGCGGTGCGGGATGCGCTGCAACTGGACGACGAGGACCTGAGGGCTACGATGGAGGTGTATACGCGGAAAGGGAATACGTCGAGCGTGGCTGTTCTGGCGGTGCTGGATGAGGTGCGCAAAGAAGGTGGAAAGGAGGATGTGCTGGCGTGTAGTTTTGGGCCCGGGGTGACGACTGAGATGATGTTGATGAAGAGATTATAGTCTTTCTCATGTCTATCTATTCGTCTTGTCTTTTCATAATGGTGAACCCTATATCTAAAAGGCCTTAACCTATACGTATGTATACAATCCAGGCTACCAGGTATGCTTACATGTAGATCAGCAGATATAAGAAGATCATCTCCCTGTTTCTAACGTAGCAGCATAAAATGATCTTTACCATTATCAACGGCCAATCTACACCCCGGGCTCTCGCTCTTCAGACCCCTGCGGCACCGACACAACAAGTACCAGACGCTGGTCTCCAAGCCCAAGTCTACGCGGCTCACAACATACTTTATGATACAGATAGGGCTACTGGGTTTAGAACATTCATACAGATTCTATTAATCAAAAACGTTATATATACATGAGAAACGGTCATAAGTCACACATTAAAAGTATATACTTCGACATCATAATCTCATGTCGAGGTCGAGTTCCTCCGCATAGTCCCTAACACATCCTCGGTATACGCCAACAAGTCCCGACTATCATCACAGATCCTCGCGTACTCAAGCAGCAATCGATACATGTAGATCTGCATATCTTCATCGCGGAGCACCTTCTCCGCCCACTTCTTGCCGTTCAGGGCGATCTTCCGCGCGGCCTGGTCATGCCCCGCGCCGCCGTATCCAATGAAGTACTCCATTATGCCGTAGATATCGAGAAAGGTCGAGTCCATGGGCACGAAATGGGCCCAGGGAATGAGCCGCGAGTCATGCCATTCGTTGTAGATGGTTGCTTTGATGGGGAGCGAGGTCGAGAGTAAGAATCCGCGGTACCGGCCGCTGAAGGAATTGCCGTCCACGTCGGGGAGGTATTTGTAATCGAACTGCTGGTCCATGGGCATTGAGGGGACGAGAGCAAAGTACGGTTCGCTGTAGTGGCAATGCGGATCGAACAGGTCGTACTCGCAGCCCTGGTTTGGAGGACAGGGGTAGCATACTAGATGGATGAAGCCGGCATCCACATGCTCGTCCACAAACTCGGGGAGGTGGCCAGCATGACCTGCGGCCAGATTGTAGTAGTCATAGCTGGGAAGGATGAAATTCACAAAGTGAGAATTGTTCCGTTCGGCAGCGGCGATAGACGTGCCGTTCAACATGGACAGGAGACGATGGCGCTGGAATCCCGTCCAGTTGTTGACTCGGTTGCGGCCCCCCGACGCGATGCCGCGCCAGATCAAGGTATCCTTCTTTGATTCCCATTCACCGCCCTTTTGACTGCCGCCGGAGTATCGCTTGTCCTTGGCCCAGTACATAGCGGGAGGGATGAGGATCTCATTATTGACCGAGAGCTTGGATCCTCCAAAAAGAGGGAAGAGTTCGTGCGTTGTCGATATGGACACAGGCTCAATAAAGGTTCCGTGGAGCGCCTGCATCTCCGGACGCCAACAGATATCCTTCGACTGGCTCCAGTTGCGCACATAGCCGTTCTGCGAGTGTGGCAGAAAGTTCTCCATTGCCACCTGCAAGACTGAACTCGAGTTTATTGCGAGAGTTTTGCGCGCCGGACTGTCTTCCGGGCAGCCGACGCGCGCCATATCCCAGAATGGACCATCACCGGGCCCCAGGTAGCGAGGTTCAAATTTCTCCATCTCATCTTCATCTGTCACAGGCGTATAATGTGTGATAAACTCCGCCAGAGTTTTATTGCGCATCTCCAGCCGGCCGGCACGTTCCTTGACCATGTATTCATCTATAGTTTCCCAAGGCACAACGATCCGAGATTCATCCATGGGGTTAAAAGGCATATCGAGGTCAGGAAGGTACTGCTCGATACTCTGCACAAGACTCAGCCATGATTTCAACCAAAGTGGTTCGTCGTCCGCGACAGCGATCGCTTTATGGCTGCGAACAGCGATGCGCGGTTTGAGACTTTGCGCCTGTCGTCGGATCTCCCACGGTTGGAGGCCCCAGAATGGATTTAGGTCGTCGTAGATCTGGTCGAAAAGGTCCTCGATAATGATGGCGTCCTTGGCCTGGGCGAATTCGAACCACTGTTTGAAGCCTGGTGGTGGATGTCGTCCGCGACGGCGACGATATTGGTCTGCTGCTGCATCGAACGTCTTTGACTCGTTTGCAAGCAGTGAGCGCCATTCTGCATCGGCGTTTCTAATGAGGTGATCGATAGGATGGTCTCCTGATGACGAATCTGCATGGTCGAATGGGATATTAAATTGCACCGGTTCGGCGAACCTCCTCCGACTGCCAAATAACCAAAAACCCAGAATCAACGAGATTGCTGAAAATACTGAAAATATAAGGACCGCTCGAGACTTCAACGAAGAAAATTTCACCATGTTGAAGGAGAGCCGCGAGGGTAATCGCGGAGAAAGAAAGAAGAATTAGGAGAAAAAGGGTCCCCACGGAGGTGGCATTTTGGCGCCTTAACAGACACCGGCTTATCCCAATCCATTCCTAGACAGTCGTAGGGTGAAACTCTGCACTTGAATCTCGAAGATGTTTGGACCAAATATGGATTTAGGGGCCGAGGCGGAGTCTTCTGGCCTCGTGCTAGATACTGGACTAACCTTAGACAGTTAACGGCCGGGGCATAACTGGCGGAATAGAGTACTTTACTGGCTGAAACGGGCAAGTTGTGGACTGCGCCGCAAATGCCGAGTGCCCTTGGACCCTTGGAATCAATGATTGGAAGCTTCCCTGATTGGCCATGCTCGGTTAGTAAAGGGTCGAATTGAGGATAGATTAGGTTAGGGTTCTCCAGTTGATGCCCCCAAACTCCAAAGCCCTCGTGTATGGAGTAAGTGGAGATCTGCACGAAAGTGCAACCAACAGTCACTCCACGGTTAATTAGATAATTGGCTGGATTAAGGGAAACTAAGTACTACCACTGTCGAGTCCCGAATGCGGAAATGGGGAAATGTGGGCGGTATTGACTTATTTTCCCGACTTCCGAGTGAGATTAAACTTGGGAAATGAGCCATCATACACCCGTAGAGCTGTCTGCCTTGGACCCCTTGGTAGGGCCTTAGGGCTTTGTGGAGTCTAGAAAAGTCCGACCTGGCCTAATCATACCTCCCTGGGGTATTAAGATAGGTCATTTTTACTAACATTGTCCTACGCACGTGTGTCTAGAAACCTTAATATAAAAGCAAATTGGAGCATCTGCATACTGTGGATACCGTTCTGGTCCCTTAAGCCGAATATGATAGGAAGAGCATCCCTTCTCCGATGTACTCATCCGAGAATTTAGACTAGAGAGCATGTTCGCCAACACGTCTTTTGGTGACTTTAACTCAGTCATGGTAAGTCACGAAGATTGTGGATTCGGGGTTCATGTATGCGCCAGTCCAAATCCCTGAACATAATATAACATCTATGCATCATATGCTTGAGGCCTGGTCCGTCACCTATCTTGTTTTTAGTAGCCCCCTGATATTATTGCAGACATCCGATATCTCTGTCTCTCTTGTCCTCGTTGGATTGAATGTACTCATTGTGCACCTATCCTTGATATCTACTTTCCTCCCATCTGCCACATGCCATAGTCCAATATGACAGGATACGCTTCAATCTTGTTTTTCCTACAAGTGTTATTGCAGCTTAGCCTTGCGCAAACAAATCGTACTCGACTCTTTCATTTTTGAGCTGTCCAACCACTAACCACTCCGTAGTCCAACTGGCGGTGGTCTGTTTCAAGCGCAGTGTAACGTCCACCTCCACTGTGGTAGTCTCCCCAGCACTTTAGCAACATCAACATTAACATTGACCATACTCCCTGTAGCCGCGTCCTCGTCATTGTCAGGCGGTGCCATAGCCGGAGTGGGGGTTGGTTCTGTCGCCGGAGCGGCTGCCATTGGCGCACTAGCCTTCTATCTCCGTGTCCTTCGACGGCGTAAAACGAGGCTCGTGATGCAGAGTATTCCCCGTGGACGGATCCCCCTGCCGATAAAGCGCGGAAGGGTCCTCAAGTTTACCCGACAGAGACAGAGGTGCAAGGAGAACACCATCCTGCGGCGCTGAGTTAATGGGCGATGGGGAGTTGCCAAGGATTGAAAACCAACAGAGAATCGTTTAGATGATTCTGTTATGACAGTCAGAAATGGTCTCAGTTGTGTATGATATGAATGGTTAGCATCTTGTATGTTAATTGTATTATATAGCCTTCTGCCATGCATGAGCATGTATATATCTTCATCTGACAAATGCCTTATGCATTAATTTGGGAGATGGGATGGGTAGAATATTCTGGATATGCTTCTTTGATAGCAAGACTGGAAACCTAAGTTAAGGTCTGAACCATTGGATTTACCACCCCTGGGTTATGGGTATTCAGGCATTAGGTTGCACTTAAGGGTAGTGGTATACTCTGAAGGCAGTCCATCTGAATATTAGTTATGATATACAGTGTACAAGCATCATAAAGTAGTCTCTGTTCTTATTGATACAATTTTTAAGACATAAGACTCATAAAGTTGCTTATACATGATTTACCAAGTCTAGTAGTCAGGTCCCTTACTCTATAGTCTGATAGACTTAGGGTTTTAATTTCAGCCGTGAAGTACCTGGCTAATACATTCAAAAAGATGATAACATGATAGTGACCTAATGGATAGAGGTTCATAATAATAGTAGTCTTAGTAGTTCCTAGGCTAGATAGATGACTGGAGGATCTTGGACTGTGCAACACTAGATGATGCATATAAAGTACATCCATGCTATTCTGCATCTCTGACCCATAAGGCCTCACCCATGCAGCCAAAGCCAACAATCTCAGTGGCCCTATTGACATTCATTCTTTACTCTACATATCAGCCTGTATCTAATGGCGGGATGTACCTTCTCATTAAAAAACCACGATAAGCTTATTACAAGCAGGGATCTACTATCCCAAGCAACTCTTAGTTGATAAGAACAGAACCCAGTACACCATGACATCCCATTTACTCCTGTCACCTTCCAACTAGCCATCATACCACACCCGTCGGGAGCCTTACTCGCACTGAATGGAAACACTAGCGTACAGAATCGAGTGGCAGACATAGTTATCGTTGGCCAATTCCCACGAAGACCCCTCGCAGTTGCTTCCACTCCAGGTTCTCACGGCGCAGTTACTGTACACATTAGTTTCTGCCTGGGTGAATAGCAACTGATGGAAAAGTAACTTACTTCATGGTAGGCTTTTGAATCGACCGCTTGTTGGTGACAGCGACGCAGCGGTAGGCACCGGAGCCGGCAAGGGTGACCGTGTCGACCTGTCCGTCGCACATGTCGCCGCTGTACAAATTGATTTCAATGCCGGACCTAGCCTCGAGGGGAGAGGCCATGAGGGCAGCGGGGAAAATGGTGAGGAGCAGGGTGGTGAAATGCATGATGAGGATTCGTGCGTTCTGGTTTGCTGTAGGAAGATAAGGAGGTTCGAAATAGAGACTGAGATGATTGCAAGTGATGAGCTGATGGTAAAAGATCTCGCAAGTACGGAGGATGGGGATCCCTTTATAGTTTTTCAGTGTACTTTTGCACACGGCAATTACTTTGCACTCTTACCTCGCTATGATCTAGCTATGAACACTTCTCAGCCCACTGTCACGCCAATAATCTGCAAAGCTCTCACTTGGAGTTGTTGGGTGGGCCTTTGGTGTTGGGGGCAGTATGATGACAGCCAATCTTCTGCATAGAGTAGTCCCAGACGCAGTGGGTATTGTAGATCATTGTCCTCAGCATAAACCTGAGGCTGTTGCTAAGCGCCTCTGGCTAAGGGGCGGCCTCTTAGCTATAGATTAAGCACCATCGTGAGAAAGGGGTATTTGCTGGATTCATTCATTTGCACAGTCTGTGTACCCTTGCCTTGAGAGGGGGATATCTCCTTGACATGTCTTTCAAAAGAATCAACATGCTTAGCTCTGTTCGGAGGGCTATTTTCGACCTCATTAGTCGTTCCCATAGCTGCCTATCATCCCCCTTCGAACACTTGAATGGGGCTGTACTTTTTCTCCTCTCCAACATAGTATGTTGGCTCTGCGTTATTGTGGATCCCCGTTAGAGATCGTCAGAGGCACTCTAAGCTAGTGCATTACTGTACTGTCTGACAACATTGTTTAGACCGCACTGTTGTGCAGGATGTCTCGGCATGAAGCTTGACGAGACTACGCAAGGCGCAGCGAAGAATGGGACTGCTGCAGGTGAGCTGGTAGCCAAAACTTCTCAGGAATTATATTCGTAAGGATACATGTTTGTTTCTTTATGATAAGAGTAGATGATCCACTCCAAAGGAATGGTCAATACTTCTGCCAAAACAGTCCTAGGCCCCTAGTAGTTCAGCGGAGCATCAAACCCTCTTGGGTTAGATTTGATTCTAGCTTTCTGCAGGGTCTATAGACACCATAGCATGATAGCATCAGTACTTTGCTATGAAAAAACTGGCTGGATCTTCCCACAATTCCTCAAAGCCAACCGCTCAGCCATCAACACCTCGTACACATGTCTGACCCATCCGCAGCAAATCTTCCTTGTATCCTTGGGATCGACAATCTCCTGCACCCCAAACGCATTGGCTGTCCGGACCGGATTCATCAGCCGCAGATATTCCTCTTCCAACTCGTTATACCGTGCAGCCTTGCCCTCCTTTCCACCCCGTTGCTCAGCCTCTCGCAGTTCCTGCCGATGGCCCACCTCGATTCCCCCGTCCAGCGGCAGAGATCCCCACTGCCCGGAGGGCCAGGCAACCTGAACAACGGGGTCCCGGGCACCGAGCATAATCCCGCCGGCAACGCCATACGCACGCCTTGTGATCACGTTGAAAATGGGTGTCGTCGTGGCAAAGTACGTTTTGGCCAGCTCGACGCCCCAGCGCATCGTGGCATTGCGTTCGGCGACGGTCCCAATCGCATATCCAGCTACACCATTAGCCTCGTCATTTGTTGCCGTTGCAGGGGAACATACGGACGTCGACAAACTGCACAATCGGCAGATTCATCACATCGCACAGCTTCAGCAGCCGCGCCAGCTTCTGGCTCCCTGCCGCATCCAGCGCACCCCCGTTCACCTCGCAGTTATTGGAGATGATCCCCACCGGCCGACCACCCAGTCTCGCCAGGCCCCCAATCGCCGTGCGGCCCCATAGGCCCCCGATCTCAAACCACGAGCCCGTGTCCACCACACTCCGGATGATCGTATAGGGATTGTACATCCTCGCCGCACGACGCGGAATAACGCTCCGCAACGCGACGTCCTCTCTGTCTTCTGGGTCTTCGCACTTTACGACGGGAGGCGCCTCGCCGCCATGGTTAGGCAGGAACGCCAGCACCGTCCGCAGCTGCTCGAAGCACTCGGCCTCGTTGGCGGCAAGGTTGTCGATCGTCCCGTTCGTGCAATGCACCATGGGCCCGCCCAGGTCCTGAAAGTCCAGTCCTTCCTCGAAGGTAGCGTTGGCGACGACCTCCGGGCCGGCGTTGAACAGCGCGCCTATATCCGCGGCCATGACGGAGAAATGGCACGATACGACGCGAGCCGCGCCGAGGCCGATCTATCACCCACCATTAGTTAAGCGCAAGCCCAGAGGAAGGGAGGTAAGCAAGGAGGAGTACAGCAGGTCCAACAACAGCCCCCAGATTCGGAATGCCTTTGTTCAACTGCTCGACGACCTGCGCGTACATGCGCACGTAGGGGAGGTAGCTCCATCCTTCTTTGCGGATGGTGGTCACGCTGCCGCCGCCGGAGCTGCCGTCGACGAGCTTGATGACGGGCAGTTTGAGCGCGATGGCCAGCTTCTCGGCGTAGATTGTCTTGTCTGCCGTTGAGCCGTCTGCGTGTCCGCTGCGGATGCTAAAGTCGTCGGCTGTGAGTAGGACGCGCCGGCTCTTGAGCTTCCCGTAGCCCTGGACATTGTTGCTTGGTGTGAAGGACTCGGGGACTTCGGTGGTGGGACCTGTGGGCTTCCAGGTGACGGTGCCGGAGACGGAGCCGATCTCTTCGAAGGAGTTGGGGTCGAGGAGCTGAGTGATGCGCTCGCGGACCCAGAGCTTGCCGGCTTGTTTTTGACGTGCGTAGCCGCGGTGAGATGGGTTGGGGGTTGCGGCGATTTCTTTGAGGGTGGTGATGGTGGAGAGGACGTCGGAGTAGTCTGGTGGGAGTTTGGCTGTTGATAGGTGGGAGGAGAGTTGGTGTAGGCGTTTGGAGGCTGTGTCGTCTTTCTTTTCGTCTTTCATTTTGTAGATTTCTTCAATTCATGCTCACTTTGTTGATACTATTGCAAGATGCTAGATGTATATAAGAATGCGGGGTACCGAGAGCCGAGGTTCCCCGCATTGTCTCCATATCTATATCTAGACTTAACCTACACAACACTACCAGACGATACCTCACCGTACGATGAAGAAACTCCTGATAGCCAACAGAGGCGAGATTGCCGTGCGAATCTTGCAAGCTGCCCGCGAGCTTTCACCCGCCGTGCATACCGTCGCCCTGTCGACCCCCAACGACACATCCCACTGTCTCTTCGGCCACCCAGATGAGACAATCTCCCTCCCCTCCGCAGCCTCCTACCTCGACATATCGCTGCTCGCGGAAGTCTGCCAAAAACATGCCATCGACACCATCCACCCAGGCTACGGCTTCCTCAGCGAATCCGCCGAGTTCGCCCGCCGCATGCACCAAATCGGGGTGACTGTCATCGGGCCGGGGGCCGAAAGCCTTGAACGAACAGGCGATAAACTCCAAGCCAAGGCCCTCGCTGTGTCCTGCGGGGCGCCAGTTCTCCCGTCTCACTCCGCGCAATCTCTCGACGAGATCCGCGCCTTCGTCGAGAGAGTCGGATACCCCGTTATGATCAAAGCAGTCGACGGGGGCGGCGGACGGGGGATCCGGCTGGTCCACCAGCACCAAGCATCCGAGCTGGCAAACCTGGTGGCAAGAGCCAGGAGCGAATCGCCCTCGCAGACCGTCTTTGTCGAAAAGGCCGCTGTGGACGGCTTTCACCACGTCGAGGTGCAGGTCCTCGGCGACGGCACAGGGACTGTCCACCACCTGCACGAACGAGACTGCAGTGTGCAGCGGCGGTTCCAGAAAATCGTCGAGTGTGCCCCGTCTCTTCTCGACCGGTCAATCATAGAGAAAGTAATCGAGGCGGCGCTGCGCATCGCCCGCACCATCCAGTACCGATCCCTCGGCACGTTCGAGTTCCTCGTCAGCGAGACCACGTCCGAATTCTACTTCCTCGAGATCAACCCCCGACTACAGGTGGAGCATACCATCACCGAGGCCGTGACGGGGGTGGATCTCGTGCAGGCGCAGCTGCGGTTAGCGCGGGGAGAATCCCTCCAGGAAATTTTGACGGCGCCATTGTCTCGACCTTCAGCACGATCCATCCAGCTCCGTCTCTGCGCCGAAGACCCCAGCGCCAACTTTGCGCTGAGCATCGGCAAAATCACCGACTTCTTCGTACCCTCTGGTCATGGCGTCCGCGTCGACACGCACCTCGCCCCGCCAGTAACCGTCGGCTCGGACTTTGACAACCTCCTCGCCAAAATCATCGTTACGGCCTCGAGCTGGGAGTCCGCCGTACGAAAGGCGCGGCGCGTGCTGAGCGACGCCCAGATCGAAGGCGTCAGGACGAACCTCCCCCTCCTGCGGGGGATAGTCTCAACCGAGGATTTCCTAGCGGGGAGGGTCGACACGCAGTGGCTGGAGAGGAATCTTCCGTCTGTGCTGGGAATAGGCGAACGCATCTCCGCGTCTCTTGTCTCATCTCATCCAAGAACTACACCCGCTTTCCAGCTGCCGACATCCTCCCTCCTCTTCCGCCGCGGCGACGCATGGAGCATCTCCCTCTCCCCACTACCCCAAACCCAGTCCACAAAAGACGAAGTCCACCGACACCACGTGCGCCTCTCCCGCGTCCTCCGCAATGACTTCCCCTCCTCCCTAACAGCCGAGATAGAATACACCACGCCTGCTTCTTCCACTCCCTATAAACTACACCTCACAGCCACAGACACAACCACATCCGCAAGCGCCCTCCTCTCCACCCACCGCCGCGGCGACCCGTCCAACCCGCGGCACATCGTTCTGCCGCTGTCGGGGAAACTGATCGAGGTGCTAGTCCAGCCTGGGCAGGCCATCGCCAAGGACCAGGTTGTTGCGTTTGTTAAGCAGATGAAGATGGAGCTGGAGGTGCGGAGTCCGCGCGCGGGGTGGGTCAAGTGGGTGTATCAGGTTGACGGGGAGGAGGATGTTGCGGAGGGGATGTTGCTTGTTGAGCTTGATTCTGTGGCTGGGTCTGAGAAGGGGAGGCTTTGATTGTAGTGGCTGTGCATAGTGCGAATAGAGATCAACCACTGAGCCCAGTTCCTGCACGCTGTATGAGTATACCTCCTCGCCCTGGGCCGGTGGAATAGCCCGGCTTACAGCCGAGAGGCCGCTTGGGTTGTTTCTGGTAATTAAGTATTTTGGCGTAGATCAATTGGCTGGTAGCTATAGCATGTTACATGAGACTAGGCAGGTGTAGACCACCAACGTCCATTTGAGAATTGGATGTTTAGTACTACGATGCACTTAGCATGTCAAGCTATTTAGTTCTTGGATAATAGATACATCTACGCTCTCATATGTACTAGAAAATGTCATTAAGCCTAGCCTCGTCCCGGAGATGTATCAAGTCGGATGGATATGCTTGGATGACCACGTAGTTCTAGATCCACATCTGAGCATGCTCAAGGTATACCATACCGTATGCTATCATAATTGTAGCCTGCATCAGTCACATAACTTCCTTGTGCTATGGACTTGGTGCTGCGAGCCAAGTTATACTATCACTATTTCAACATTAGACGGCATTAAACTGGCAACTGGAGGAGTTCGGTATAGTCTAACTTGACAAGACCCTTGATCCTACACTCCACGTTCAATCTCTATCAGGATATTGGATAGACTGTAATAGTACTAGTAAATCAGTATCCCAGTTAAGTTACCTATCAGATGAAGCAATCCAGGTCATACTTGGCTTACTGCGGGGATGTAGCAGCGTATATAGCTGCCTAAAGTCCAACCACTACTTAAACAATATCCTCTCTGTCCACTTGTCTAGACTTTGAAAACTGTTTACCTACATTAACATCAACAAGATGCTATCCGAATTCTGGTGAGTTACCCATTTAGGATAGAGCTGATAGCATGTAGCTAACAACCACCAGCCCCATCTACGCAGTGAGTCACATCCTCAATCCTCATAAGACAATCTAACAGCATCGCAGCCCTTCTCAGCGCCCTAGGATGCACAAGCGCAAGTATCTCCACGGCATTTGGCGCAGCGTACGCGACCGCAAAGGCCGGCGTTGGCGTTTGCTCATCAGGTGTCCTCAGGCCTGATCTGATAGTTAGGAGTATGCATATGCATACGCCACCCTCCCTCAAGTAACACATGCTGATAGAGTCTAGATATCGTCCCCATCGTCATGGCCGGTATCCTGGGCATCTACGGGCTTGTTGTTTCGGTCCTCATTGCGAACAACCTCGCCCAGAGGCTGGCTCTCTTCACGGGTCTGGTTCAGTTGGGGGCGGGTCTGTCGGTTGGGCTTTGTGGGCTAGCTGCTGGGTATGTTACTGCCTGTAGGCCTCGAGGCGAGGCGCGTCTAACCGACTAGGTTTGCGATTGGGATTGTGGGCGATGCGGGCGTGAGAGGAACGGCGCAGCAGCCGAGGCTTTATGTAGGGATGATACTCTGCGTAGGAAGGTCTGTATGGGTTGATTGTTGCTCTTCTGATGAACGCTAGGGCGGGTACTCCGTAGCTGACTGCGCTTTGGGCCATGGAGACAATTGATGAATGAAAGCAGCTTGATCTGTATCAAGAATAGTATGTTCATAGTTCAAGGGCAGCATTGGATATCTAAATTCTAGCAATATACAGACACGGCCGCATACAACACCGAGTGACAAGTAGTATCTGGGACTCTGAAACTCGACCCCCTGCAGTCGCCGCCGCTCCATGTCGTGATGATACAGCTACTGTGAGCATATTAATGCATAAAACATAATGCTTGTCCAGTAGGCCACATACCTATTGTCAATCACTCGAATGGACCTCTTGTTGGAGGGAACGGGGACGCATCGTTGAGACCCCGCGCTGGTAATGGCAAAAGAGTCGTCCACGCCGCCGCAGGTGTCGGTTTCGTACATGTCGAATGTGGCTAAGCGCGTGGTCCCGTTATTTGCTGAGGATTGATTATTGGCTGAGGTGGTGGAAGAGGGGAGAGTCGTCGTCGTAGATGTCCAATTGTTGTTGGAGATGGTGGTGGTGGTGGGAGTAGTAGTATTGGTGGCATTGTGTGCTGAGGATGTTGGTGACGATGTTAAAGCCGAGTCGCTTTCATTTTTCAGTCTCGTCAATCAACAAACAGCCTTGAGCTACGAGAACACCCACCTCTGAATACTAGTACTATTCTCATGGGCAGCGCGGCTGCCCACAACCCCCCCTACAACAGCGGCGACGACAATGATCGCAAATATCCCCAAAGCAACGAAAATCCACACCCATCGCTTTTTCTTTTTCGTATCTCCGGCTATAAACGGAGGGGGTGGTCCTGCATCCCATTGCGTCTGTTCCTCTTTATTAACCACATATTTATCGTTGTGCCCTGGCGGGAAATAAGATGGAGTTGACGGTGCGCTGCTGGCCACAAACTGTGGGGCGCTGTTGGGCTCTTCCTCGAGATAATGACGCTCCTAGATGGGTAGAAGAAGTCAGGTCTGCTATTAAGTCACTGGCTTGGGAGAGACAGACCATCCGGAGCTTCTCCTTGTTCTGCAGCGATGAACGCGCGGGATTTGCTGGAAGGGAGGCGATGTTGATAACAACGGTATTATATTCCAGGGATTGAGAGAGCAGATGGGGAGAGGAGAGAATGGCCAAAATACAATTAACCCAGCAGTTCCCAGTCCCAGCGGACTATCAAGGTAAGCGCTAATACCAAAGACGGAGCACTCTTTGCTGATCTGTATTTGATAGACGGCTTAGCGCCGCAGTGGAACCTACTTATGAAGTTGTGAACTTGTGATGCCCTATCAGAGGTGCAGGCTGGTATTTCAGCAAGGCCTTGGAAAAGCTTGATAGGTTCATAGGATACTGAGCCCCGACGAGTCTAAATATAGCGAGATGGGAACCATTGGATTTACCACGTGGGTTAGGGTTATTCAGGTCATTAGGTCGGAGATAAGGACTTAAGGAGATTAGTTATTGCATATAGTGATAGTATATAAGCATCAGAAAGCAGCCAAGACTATATAAATAATGAGGATAAGGCTAGTTATAAGGAGGTTTACTATATCACAGTGATCGTCTGTCTGTTTCCAAGTTGTTAAGGTTACCATGTAACCTAGATGGCTTTGCTATAGGACTAAAAATCAAGCCTTTTGAACCGTGGTCCGGTGGGTGGGGAATGATAAGCTTCCACCTGTTCTTGATAGTTTCAGGACCCCTCCTGTCATCCTTCAGACAACAACATAGAAGAATGTCATTGTATAGACTCATAATCCAGTACTAAGTTTCTATCAATCTAATGTAAACAGAGGGCCAGCTAACTTTAGTGTTATGGCATGGAGCATGAATGTATACATTACATCCCGGGAATAATACAAGTCCAAAGCCATTGAGTTACCACACAATCTCAGGCCAGACAGGAAGTGCTTAACCAGACATATAATTCGCATTTGTATTCTCATCTCCGATCATACGATGGGTGGGCTCCGCGAAGTCATGGTGTAGCGCTGGAACAGAATGAGTATTGAAGGCAAATCCATAATCACTGCCACAGAACTGCATTGGTGTGCTGGGGACCAGGATGAAGCAAAAGAGGGGATCAGGATTCCAACAAAAGGTGACAGTTCGCGCCATGATTGAGTGAATTGTCTGTAGGTCATATACCCAACAAGGAACGTTACAAGACCTAGTCCGACTGGCTAGGTTTCAACATTCAGCCAAATCTTGTCTCAGCATCTGGAGGGGCTGTGGTGCTTATACTTCTGAAACTGTATCATCCCGTGCGGCAGGTCTAGCCCTAAATCAACCATTGATCCCTGTCTGCCATGCTGGTCGATCAATGCTTCAAGCCTGTACAGCAATTAAGGAGATGGACACATCTATGTGAAAGTCAGTCAGGTTGACAGCACCTAGAGCTCTGAAGCAACTTAAGAATGATCAAGTGTATATACGCCCGACTCACAAGGTGAAACCTCCTAGGGCAACTCCATTTGCCTACTAATCTGACAAATGCGGGGTCTCTGGCACTGGCTAAATAACTCTAGATTCTTACACTAGCATAGAGGTGCTAACATTATGGTATTTCAGTGAGAGCGAACAGGCATCCCTACGCGCCCGATTGTTCGACTCCGGGCTAAAGCCATCCGGCATTGTACAAGCCTCGAAAGTTATCTGATCTCTGTTCGCCCATTGGCAAGGTTTCTGCTCTCCCTTGGATCTTCGCACTGCACAACTCGAGCAAGGGGATCGATTGTGAAAAGTCACAATCTGCTTCCAATCAATGCAGCGCGGCGAAGTCTTGGATGGCATCGGCTCGAGTCTAGGTTGCTTGCAGGATGGAAGCTAAGATGGCCTCTCTACCCTTTCAGGGAAATGAGGGTGAGACAGCGTTACAGATGAACTTATTAAGTATACCTAAGTGATCAATGAAAGCCTGTTCAGGCCAGCGACTTGTACTGCACTTGAGATGTCGTTAGCCATTAGCAGCTTCCATGTGATATTGATCGTCCACTCGCTGGCATCGAATATATCGAGTACTTGAGGTGCTCGTATCCAACATGGAAATACAAACCTAGTGGCCGCGGCCAGATGCAGCTTGCGCCAGCGTTAACCAGACATGGTGAAGCCAAAGCCTCGCTTCGCAGGCGAAATAAATTGCAAAAGTTTCATAGACGGACAGTGTAGCTAGCAGAAAGAGCAGCTTTACCGGAGGGAATGAAAACACATAAATAGTCGCTCGCTGCACGCTCAGTCTCTTGGATTATCCAGATCTCAACTCCAGCTTCGTCCATCATCAATTAACTGTACACACACTTCTCTACTTCAGCTATCCACCATGCTTGTCAAGGCTTCCATCCCCATCCTCGCTCTCTTCGCCCTTGCGGTATCACCCTCCCCTTCTCCACTGGCTGTGTCTATAGCAAGCATACTGACCTGCTCACCAGGCCAAAGCCAGCCCAGCCCACATCGCGGGTTACAACATCGTCAACCTAGAATGGGACGTGCAAGTCACTGCCGGCAGCCCTACCATCAAAGCGAAAGGCACTATCCAGGAAGCGTACGCGCAGCTCAAGAAAGTCAACCCCGACTTCGAGAAGGAGTTTCCTCCCGCCAACGCCACCGACGCCCTCGAGGCTCGGGCAGCTGACTACACCATCAGCAACTACTTCTGCGAGGGCCGATGGCCAACCTGTAGCTGGAGCGCTATTGAGCAGGGCATCGCCTACCTGAACGGCCGGTACTTCTCCCTCCTAGAAGGTTTGTTGACTTCTTATTAATGCAATATAGTCGAACGGCCCGGGTCCCGGCAACTGCGGTCGTGTAAGCTGCTCGTACAACTCTGCCATCTATTGGTGCAACGGCGTGAGTTCTTTCAGTTCCAATTAAGCTGGGCGATGGCTAACTAGACCCGGGCCAGAATAACTACCAGTACACTCTCAACAGTTTCTATGACATTGCCAGCGGTGCAAACTTTATTGGAACTTGTCTCTTTAACACTGATCAAACCTCTGGCCAGGTCTTTTACACTGAGAATTGGAATGTGCTTGTCTGGGGTGATAGCTGCTAGGTCTGTTATTTGAGCTGCTGACTGCTGACTTAGGAGGCCGTATGCCTACCTCTCAGGGAAGGGTTGGTGAGAGGCAGGTTACTGGTTATAACAGGTCAAGTCATTAGTGTTGATTATTGTCTTATGCAAGTCACTGAATCTACTCCGTCCGGATGAATATCTATAGAATGAAGTAGTTATTGTAAACTGCCTGTTAACAGGTAAGCTTCAGCAGTAATATACACTTAGAGTAATTCCTGGGTAAATCTGTACTGGCTTAGAAGCGAACACAGAGACTTATTCTAACTCACCTCAGGCCAGTCTGATTCACATCATACCCACAAAGTCTGACCAATGTATTATTTAGTTGCTACAACCCTTAGCCAACATCTATTTTGGCAGCATAAGAGTCAGATATCCACTCGCGGGATCAATCTAATATCCAATCTGAGTGCTAGGGTATCTATATGGTTGTTTAACAGCAAGTAGCGCATCAATGCCAGAAGAAAGACTATGATATAACCTATGTGATTAGTGCAAATTGAGTTTATACTAGGTTTATGCTTATTTCATAGAGAACTCTATTACAGGTATGCAGAGTATCTGTATCAGTCCTTCTACATGTCAAATTTGGCTAAGCAGGTAGTCTCGTCTATGCTGAAAATTGATTATTCTTCATCGAGGGGTGGAAGTGGGGGATACATTGGAGACTGGAGTAGACGTCCAATGTTATTGGAGTAGATAGAATATAAGCACTAATTCCTGGGCATGATGTTCTAGTCCACGATGGACTCAGCTGAAGAGACTCAGCTGAAGACGCGCTAGACTCACTACTCCCTTGGCAGAAAGACGTCTAGAGAGATGTAGACCGAGGCTCGAATGAGTTTAAATAGGGCTGCCTACCCCGCAGGTAGATGCTCTCCCTCACCTTCATTGCCAACATCACATCAACTGTTTGAAAGTCAGAGACAATCAAAATGACCCAAGTCCAAGGAACTTGCCACCCGGCCTTCTCCTCCCTCAAAGCCCTCTTCGAGGAGAACCTCGCTTCCGGCGAAGAACTCGGCGCCGACATCTGCGTCACCATCAACGGGCAAACAGCCGTCGAACTCTGGGGCGGGCACGCCGACGCCGCGCGCTCAAAGCCCTGGACCAGGGACACCCTCACTCCCGTCTGGTCCATCTCCAAGATCATCACCAACCTGTCCGCCCTCGTCCTCATCGACCGCGGCCAGCTGCACCCCTCCGCCAAAGTCGCGCACTACTGGCCCGAGTTCGCCGCCAACGGCAAGCAGGATATCGAGGTAAGGCATCTGCTAAGCCATTCCGCCGGCCTGCCATCTTGGGATCCGCCCCTGGCTCGGGACGAGGTGTACGATACCCCCCTCGCCACGCAGAAACTCATTCAGCAGGCTCCCTGGTGGACGCCCGGCACGGCCTCGGGCTACCACCTCACCTCGCAGGGCCATCTCGTCGGGGAGCTGGTGCGCCGCGTGTCGGGCAAGAGCCTGACGCAGTTCATCGCGGACGAGCTGGCTGCGCCGCTTAATGCGGATTTCGGTCTTGGTGTCAAGGAGGAGGACTGGTCGCGCACGGCGGATGTCATCCCCCCGCCGCCGATTGCGGGTATCGAAGGCCTCGATCCGAAGAGTATTGCTGTGCGCGCGTTTATGGGGCAACCGGCTGACGCGGCGGCGAGCATGATGGCTGAGTTCCGGCGTGCGGAGCTGGGTGCGTCGGGGGGATTCGGCAATGCGCGTGCGGTCAATCGGATTGTCTCGATGGTTACGATGGGGGGTGAGGTCGATGGGAAGCGGTTCCTATCCCCCGAAACTATCGATCTGATCTTCCAAGAGCAGATCAGCGGCGTGGATCTAGTGCTGGGGTCGTTCCTCCGGCTTGGGATGGGGATGGGGCTGCCGGTGCCGGAGAATAAGGCGATGGACTGGATGCCGCAGGGCAAAGTGTGCTACTGGGGAGGCTGGGGCGGTGCCATTGCGATTATGGATCTTGATCGCGGGGTGACGGTTACTTATGCGTTGAATAAGATGGGCTCGGGGACGCTGGGGAATACGCGGACGGAGGCGTATGTCAAGGCTGTCTATGCCGCGTTGGATGCGTATAGGTCATGATTCTGTCTTCAGTATATATACTATCTCCGACGTATATACATATCTTATATTGTACAAGTCATCTCTACCACTGATCGCTAAAGTCCTCTTCCGGCTCTATAGACTTAATAATACTAGCATAGACACCAAATCGTACAAAAGTCTCCCCCGACATCTCAGCACTGAAATGGAATCACCTAGTTAGCGCAGACTGAATCTGGTGTTGAGGACGGGTAGACAAACCAAAAGCAGAAGCGATTGAACGATTTAAAGTCCTCTTTGATGCGGCCGCTGCTGGAGGTGATGAAGTATTTCACCCTGGGGTTGTCATTGCATGGCGTCGCAGCATGAGACATCACACTTACTGCTGGAGTATCTCTTCAGGCAGATTATCATGCAGGGAAATCTATGAGGTGCCGTGGCGGTTAGAAGATAGGTTTTTGATTGATGGACTTGTTAGACCTACAATGTAACTGTAAGTGCGATTAGGCATTTTGACAGTGTAGATGAAGGTAAACTAAATTACTGCAAGAGAAAGGGCTTATATACCTCTCAAGATGATTAGATCAACCGTTCCTCCCCACCAATGAAAAAGATCTGTCTTGATTCCTCGTTCTCATTTCCATAATGCCAGCGCTTCATCTCAGATCTCAGCCAATGTCATGATCGACAAGGTTCAGTATCTCCTCCGCTATCCGTCGATACCCCCTCATCAGCCCCTCATCATCCTCCCCAGGCTCCATCGCCAGTAATCTCGCATGCTGCCCAAGCGCCTCAGCGCACTGCCACGTATGATCCTTACCGTCCGTCACATCCGGCGCAATCTCAGCCCCGTCCCGCCGTGCGTGCGCCACAAAATCCTCAATATCATACAAGAAGACCAGCTCCTCCGCCCCGGCCGAGACCCACGTTCTGTCAGGGAGAATCTCCTTCCAGGATCCCCGGGCCCCCACGTCCACTGCAAAGTTGCTGTACACTTCGGCAATGTCGGCAGGCGTGTCCCGCAGCACCTGCGCGCAGCATTTGTCCAGCGAGCGCTTGAATAGCCGCTCCTCCCAGTGGAGCGCCAGCGCGCGCGGATGGGACGTGTGGAGGTTCAACCAGGGGCTGACAAGTATCGCGCCGGCGGGTCTATCATTGTCTCGCGGTTGATCGCTGGCCCTTCGCTGGTGAAGGCCCGTCAGAAGAGACACGACCAGATGCCCGCCAGCGGAATCACCGAGAACCACGATCCTGGAGGCGTGCACGCCTAGCTCCTTGTTGATCCAGTCGTAGGCCGCGATTGCTTCGTCGCGCTGTGCTGGGAACGTCGCGGCGGGGGCGAGCGTGTAGTCCAGCGAGAAGATCGCTACCGTTAGCCCGTGCCGCTGGAGGAGCTCCGCCATGAAGAGGTGTTCTGGCGCTCCGGCTGACGGGTGGAAGCTTACGTATCCGCCGCCGTGGCAGTGGAAGAGCACCAGGTCGGCGTCGCGGGGGTGGATCGCCTCGGCGGACAGGCCACGGCAGAGCCAGAAGCCACTGAACTCTGCTCTGCGTACGCTCTGGTAGATCTGGCGTTTGAGATGCCCGTAGCGGTTTGAATTGAAAAAGTCCTGGCCGGTTCGATCGGCGACGTTGTCCCAGAGTGATCCGGGTGTGTTGTTTCCCAGGCTACCTGCGTATAAATATCATCTATAAGCATTATATAATGGTTGATGAAACACACCAGGTCATAACATGCCGGAAGACGTGTTCCCTAAGCGGGGGCGGATGATAAGAGGACCAGGGCGTCCAGCGCCGCAGGAGAGTGGTCAAGATGGTCCATGGCACTCGAAAACAAACTGTCACGGCGATTCGAAGGTATTCAGAGATAGTGAGTTTCTTGACTGGATTAGGCTCTGGGAAAGACTCCATTGTTGCATCTGTTCAAGAGAACCCTTTCAGCTGCATTCAAGCTGCCATGGCTCTTATATAGCCGATATCAACCGGGGTGTTTGCATTCAGGCTGAAATCCTAGATCTATTCGCCTAACGGCCCGAGAAGCCCTTGTCTCACTTTATATGTGTATAACCAGTTATGAATAAGCTGTCCAATTCATTAGTAGTAATCACCCATTATACTATCTACAGTCTGATCCAAGGTCAAGAGATACCTCAGTCCTCAAGAACGGGGGTGAGTCGCCTCTCATGCTTGTGCTATGGGCCAATCCAAATATAGCTTTTCTAGGCACGAAGCAGAGCAAGAACGCGATGATATAATGGCTCGGCTTGCGAAAGTCCTTTGCTGAGCGGACGAGCTCTATCGCACTCTTGCTCCATAGCTGTGCGACTACTGTCATGGTCAGCAGAGACTCGGTATGAGGCAGTGGTCGAGGCAAGGTGTGGTTGATCGATTGGTTTGTATCCTGCGTATTTCGATGCTGCTTCCATCCTAGAAATGGTTGGACGCCTTATTTCGGAGATTGGCTGGGTCAGCGGTTTGGCGAGGACAGCAATCGTCTCTTCTCTATATCATTTGCATTGACGACTGGAGCGCTCTGCCAGCCAACCGAGACAACCCATGACATGACACGTTGAAATCAACTGGTTATCATTATTTCAAGAGAGACAGGTCTTTGATCCTCTCTGCCTACCCCTTGGCTTCAGGGGATTTTGGCCACCCTGGAGCGGGACATCCTGGCTAACGATAGTCCTCTTGTTCTAACTTGTATAACCGCGCGTGATAGCTGGGGTTAGACATCCCTCTCCGCCCAGCTTTGGATGAGCCCACGAACAGTAGGCGCATACTCCTTCAAGATGACACCATCTCCATCTAGAAATGTATTTGCATGGCAAAATGCTAATGGCGGGTCCTTCTTGATGAGTACTACTTCTCTCCATCCTAAAGCCTCTTCGTTGACCGTAGTCAGACCTTCATAGAACTCCCGGCAGCTGCGTATGTCCGCTGTGCAGCGATAGATATGCAAGCGGAGAAGCATCCGGCCAAGGGATGCCTTGCCTTCCTGAAGACGGGATCGATTGACTTGGACGGTCAAATTCCGGCTCTCCTTGTCATGAATGATGTTGTAGAGGCCACTGCTGTCGCGAAGCATATGTTGGAGCATACCAAAATGTGCCTGAAATGGTTAGAGACAGTCGTTTTCGCGCTTGATGCTACTTACTCTGCTGTGTGCTTGACCCCATTTCTAGAATAGTTTTAGCTTCTGTTGTTGTCTTCATATAGTCACACCTACCTTGGTGGATGGGTTGTAATTCTCGAGTGCTCGCAGTCCATCAACTCCTAATTGCTGATAGAGATTATAGACCACTGGTCACAGAAAGGTCAGGTCAAATCCTATACACTTATTGGGCTCTTACCATCGACAGGTTTAATCTCGCTGTCTACCGTGCATCCGAAAAGCTCCAGGATCTCAGGAACGTCAATCAGATAAGCACCAACAAGTTCAGCGCGACACTCGTCCACAGTTGTTGATAAATCTGTAAAAACACCTGTCCAGGTTTCCCCTGGACTATACCAACTGTCAATGGGCTTTCCAGAGAGGGGGTTCAATGGCGGGTGCTCTCTGTCAAAGTTGAAATGCGCCTGGGAGTCCTCTAGAAGAAGCTTGCCTGTGCCATGGCCCAGTATCTCATGAAGAACTACCCAAATGTAGTATGCTGTAAAGCGGTGCTCCTGGAAAACTTTGCGCTCAGATTCATGAATCATGTATATGCCCCTGGCTCGTTTACTCTCTGCTATCATGCGGTTAGCAAAGATAATGTTTTTGAAACCGTCTTCTTGTCTGATGTCATTGTACTATCAATTGAAAGTTAGTCAATGACAGTATCTTCATGAAGCGATCACTTACATTTGGAAGATTGATCCCTGGAAACACCAGGCTCGAACAATAAGCCAGAACTACAGTCTCGTTAGCACTATATGATTTGGGGAAAAATTGCAACTCACTTTGGACGCTGGCAAAATCAGGAATATCAAAAAGTTCCTTCTCAAATGGGCCTTTTCCATTATTCTCCTCGTACCCCTCGGCCCAAGGTAGCTGAGGAATAATATCAGAGGCAATCTCAGCGAGCCTGCGCAGCACCTTTGTTCTCTCAGGATCTGATATTCCGACGATCCCCTCGAACTCAGCACGAATGCCAAGGGGATCTCTGTACGGTTCAACAAATCCAAAAACAGTCTCTACCTTTGGGGCCTTGTCCTTGACCCAGACCCTTTGTGCTTCCCTGTAGGAATTGAGGTCGCCGGAAGAAAAGCTCTCTGCAATGCCTGCCAGCAGTTTCTGCTGTTGGCAATTGGCTGCGTACTTGACAGCTTCTCCCAGGCTCTGATTGATCTTCTTGAGTTCTTCTTTGTGATCACCCCGAATCAAGCGGATTCTTGTGCCATTGGCAGACTGATCATCGGGTGGCTGAAGAGGGGCTTCGTCTTCTTCGACCGATGCTTGCAGGATATCATATGTCCGGAGGGTAATTTCAGTTGTGACGCTCTTCCTCAATCTTGTATTCTCGGGAAAGATTTTTGACGATTCCATCAATTTCGATACGGCGGACACCTCGTCCATATTTTCAAGGGTCCCATCTCCAAGATAGTACGTGCTCTGGGAGGTGTCGCTCGGGACACCCAGACTATTGGGCAATGGTCGAAACAACGCATCTCGAACCTTTGCAAACATTTGCGCTGTGGTAGGAGCACAGTTGGCAAGCTTCTCCAGGTCATCTGGTGAGGTATCAGGGTGGAACTTTTGATCCCCAGAGCCCTACAATGTAATCAAATTATGGACTCTGTGTAAGACACATGGGCGTATGTACTCACAAAGTAATTACCAATATTTGAGAGAAAAACTGCTGCATAATCAAGGAACTTTTCCACTTCAGTCATATCCACTTGCGCTCTCCTCGCTAGCTGTTCCCATTGACCATTGCAGCTGTGGTGAAGGGCCATGATAAAGTCGAAAATATCGTTTGCTTCTGGGGACACTTGTCGAAGAATAATTCTTGACCCATGCCATGCGGCTCTTGTCTAACTGTCAGTGTGGCTGTTAAATGTCGATGAGTTAGTATCTCTTACCTGGCCGTGTGGTGGGCGTAGAGCTTCTCTTTGCTGGTGAGGCCTTCAAAGGAGGCCGCTACCGAAAGCTGAAATATCTCAGGCTTACGCATTGTTATGGCCTCTGAGTTTTTCTGGTTCCTGATCAGCCGATTGCGAATACTTGAAGACTTCTCGAGAAGAGGCCGGGATGAGGAGACATTCTTTGTTCATTGTCACCCCGCAGATGACCACGTGAGAGCACTACATACACAGTATACACTCGCTAAGTCACATACACAAAATAAGTAAACTACTGCAAGAATAGGGAATAAATTACTATTGTACCTGGCAACTCGTCTACTCAAAAATGATTGCGTAGTTAAAAGCCAGACGCTGTTCTTTACCTTCAATAACGGGATAGTCCACAGAAGATGTTTTTTGGCGGAAATATGCTACTAGGCTTGTTGGTCCGGCTATATACCTTTTTTGCTAGGAGTTGACACTCTCAAACTATGGTCATTGTCTATTATTCACACCATCGGACGGGCGCATTCCACACATCTGTTATTGTAAGAGATGGTACCAGCTGCAGGAAGTTACCAGAGCATCCATGGGGCGAGACCTGCAAAGTCGGATGGACGTCCGTCTCTCTTGGAAATACTGTCTTTGACGCTGACAGCGCGTTCCATATACTCAGTGCTCATTTGAAAACGCCCCTGCGACTCGAACACCTTGGATAGCTTGAAAAGCGCTCGCGCTAGGTGCCTCTGGCCTTCGGATTCTGGCAGAGCTTCACATATCTTGGCACACTCTACGAGTAGTTGACTGTATGTAGTTAGCAAAATAAGGGAATCGATTGATTATTCCGTTAGGAACTTACATTGCTGAAGCTGAGTCTCCTCTATATTGCAAGATATCTGCAACCTGGTACAGGGAGTCGCAGACTTTCAGACGCTCACCCAAGCACTCTCTTCGAAACACTAGGGCTTTAGAAGCAAGCCGAAGCGCATCGTCGTGCAAGCCTTGTGCCATTCTTATACGGGCGAGCAACACCATATCCCTGCACCGCATTAGTTCAAGAACATATTACGGAGAGATATTCGAAACTCACCCAGAGAACCGAGGGTTGCCGGTTCTGAGGAAAGTGTCGTCCGTGAAATCCTTCAGGGAGGGACACCTTTTGAGCATCTCCTCTGCGCTATCAGGCTTTCCCATGCGTAGTAGTAGACTGGCCATGTTGCTGTACGAGTTTCCTATTCTATCGCTCTTGGCTTCCAAACGGATATCGATGGATCGCTGAAGGTGTTCGTGTGCCTTCTCTAGATCTCCAATCTCCGTATACGCGAGGCCAATCTCGACGAAGCTGGCTGCCAAGAATAAATCGTTGGCTGGAAGTAGTGCAGCGCGGCAGTTGTATGCTTGTTGAAAAGATTCTAGAGCGAGCTGTGGGTGGCCAAGATCGAGCTCGATGAGGCCTTGCAACTCGACTGCGCTTGCATATGCTAGAGTGCTGCGATCGGAAGATACCCCCATAGCTGCCTCTATGTAGGTTCGGGCAATGCTGTAGTTCTCCCGTTCATAAAGATACCTGCGATAGTTAGTGAATGCCTCATCTTTGGCCTGTGGTTACTCGCCAGCAGCAACGCAGTAGGAGTTCTGCAAACTTCTGGTTATTCCCCACGTAAATCTTGAACTTTTCGTTTTGCTTCACAAGATGTTGGAGATGAGGGAGGCTTCTCTCGCATCGTGTCCATGAAGCGACCTGATGACCCAAGTCGGCACTGTATGTATCAGGGAAAGTAGGGAAAAGAATGTCGACGACTGCGCTAAAGTAAGCTTCACGTTCCTTATCACTCATTCGTCTGATGACAGCTGTCTGGACAAGTCGATGAATAGAAAGCACCTCATTCTCCTCAGACTTCTGAACCAGCCCGGTTTGGAGCAAAAGTTCTTCTGCGTCGAGGATCCTGTGCGTTTGTCAGTGTTGTACCCTCCAACATTATACTCGAAAGGCTTACTCCATCTCATCTTGTAGGAATTTGAGCTCGGGATTTTCTACACTGCCCGACTCTTCTCTCAGCAAAGACTCTTGAACGCAGTCGGGATCGAAGAAGGACAGCAACATGTGAAGCGCCTTTGCATTCCCAGAAAGCTTCTCCAGGGACATTTCCCACACTGTTGCCAGGGTGTGACTATAGTCCATATTTCTCGCGCTTTTGCTGTCAATACTCGCCGCATTTCTTTCGTACAAGGCTAGGAATTTATGCAGGGGAACTTTTCGGTGTACTATGAAGCCGCCTATTTGATTGAGTGCGAGAGGTAACCCGCCAAGGGCAGTCGTAATCGCTTTTGCTTCCTCTCGATTAGGATTTGATGTCTGGTCAGCACCGAGGAAGTTCAGCAGCGCGGCCGAACCAGTTTCAATGTCAAAAGGCGTGACCAGACAGCCATCCGAAGCAAGGGCAAAGGCTGCATTTGAGTCACGACTTGTTACCAGGATGGAGCCCGAGGAGCTTCTCGGCCAAGCATGCTTCGCTAGTTCCAAGTCGTCGGCATTATCTAAGACCAATAGCCATTTACAACCTAGCACCAGTGTCAGATTTAACTATACCAACTGACTTTTCGCAGGCTTACTCACTTGTCTCCGCGAGCCACTCTTTCACCCCCAGCATCACTGCATTGTCGTCCGTTTGCATATCAGCTTTAGTCAGTCCAAGGCATTTCGAGATCTCTCGGTAACTTTGTCCAATCGTAACAAGATTGTCTGCAGCAAGCCAGAATATTGCGTCATACTTGGTACGCGAATTATTTGCGTATCTGAGAGCGATCTGTGTTTTCCCCACCCCACCCATTCCATGGAGCGCAAACGACCGTAATGTGGCTTCTCCTTCCATTTCCAGCGAGCTTTGAATCTGGGAGAGGATATCCTCGCGACCCCAGAATCGAGCATTTCCATTGAAGGGAAGGTAGTAGTATTTTTTCTTCTCATATGCAGGTGTCTGAGCGCGTAGGTTCGACATGAGTTCGAGGACCTCGTGATATTTCTGATTATCGCGGCGCATGCGCGTGAGCTCGACCTCGCTCTCAACGGTTGAGGAAAGCCGTCGTATCCGTTGGATGGTCCTGTTGAAGTCCCCACGCAGCTCCGGCCAGGCGTTTCGGACAACGTGAACTTGAGAAGTCAGCAATCGAAAGAATGTGCCTAATGTGCCTTGACTGCTGAGATCACCTACCGTGCTTGTGGCCGCGGAAGAAGTGAATCGCTCGGGCATAGAAGCAAATGACCTCCGTATAAACCGCTAGCAGTGAGTCCTCCAGCTCTTGACTCATTGGGAGCGTCCGCTCATACGTCCGAAAACGGGGCAATGTCAGACTAAGTTCCTCAAGCATGTCGCACACTTCCTGAAGCGTGTTACCGGTAGAAGAGGCCAGCTGCGCCGAGGTAATCAATATCCAAACGAGGAATATAACCTGATCATAGAGCAACGCACTGTTAGTATCATTCGGATACTGCCCCAGACCACAGCTGCCATCATAGTGTCGGCACCGAAGGTGACTGCCAACACGGCGGAGAAATCATTAACAAATTTGATCATCGGCTTCAGTCTATTGACGGATTCCAACGCCTTCCTCCCTGGAGATCCAACAGGCTGCAGCAATTTTGCATCTTGAAGCACTTCTTCAACGCCTTTTGTCCCCAGGATCATTGCAAGGTCATCGTCTCCGGCAAGCTCTTCGCGGAAGTTCTCGAGAGCCTTCTGCCAGAGAGGGGACTGTTGGTCCTTGAGTGGCGGTTGAAACATTCTCACTCGATCGTATGGAGACAAAGTAGTAGATATCTACCTTAGGTCTGTTCGGATTTCGGACGAGAATTGAGGGCCTCAACAGCAACCGCCCCGCTAACACATCTCTCTTCTCATGTGGGAAATAGAGGGTGGCGCAGTGGGGTATGACAGGGACAACGCAATTAATACTGCCATGATTGCCGTCAAATCAAAGCATATGCAAAGTTATTGGATGAGCTGCATTCGATTAAATCCATGGGAGCTTATCGCGGCTTTACTACTGGCGGCATTAGCCCTTGGCTCTGTCACATCTCACCGGGCATACAGTTCAACAAGGTCTTGGAAAAGTTTGGCAAGGTCTCAAATTATCACCAAGAAAAAGTTCAACAAGGCCTCAAACGCCCCAAATTCTATAGAATTTAAGGCCTGGTTGAACTTCTTAATGACCATATCTACAGGTATAATATTATTTAAAAACACCCCCTAACCACCCTAATCACCCTAACCACCCTAATTTTGGGGTGGTAAATTTGATAGTTAATAAAAAGTAGTTAGTAGAGAGCTAGAGACCTTGCTGAGGTTTTCCACCTTACTAGATTTAGATAGTAGCTTAAAACCTCAACAAGGTCTCAAGAATATCCTAGATAACCTGAGACCTTGTCGAACTATTCCGAGACCTTGCTGAACTGTAACCCGCATCTCACCTAAGGTCTCGGGAAAGGTCGACAAGGTCTCAAATTACCCTGGATATCCCGAGACCTTGTTGAACTTTTACAGTTTGTATTTGACTGTTTTGACACCCGTTTACAATCTATAGACTAGGTATAATATAGTAAAATTGTCGTATAGTAAGGGATATTTATTGTAAGAAAGAGTGTTCTGGGCAGCTCCAACCCCAACGCCTTAACCAAAAGGTGATGCTTATATACCACCCCTCTCTAGGCTACGCTGAGCCCCGTGACAGATATCGAATGATTGAATCATCATATAATAGGGATTGGAATCCATATAGTAGGGATATTGAACTGTTACGTACTCAGGTAGTGCCCTGTATGGGTAGAATATATATATATGTAGAAAGTCATAGGGGACTGCATATTCAAAATATATATATCTAAGTATGGTAGTATTTGATATCCCTACTATATGGCGATTCGATATCCCTACTATATAATGATTCGATATCCCTACTATATAATGATTTTACTATATTACACCTAGTCTATAGATTGTAAATAGGTGTTAAATATAAACCTATCAAAATTCAACAATGTCACGGTGCCAACTCATATGTTGCCTGAGGCACCGTCGAAGCCTTATCATCACATGACCCACACTGAGAATATCCTGCATCCCAACCTGCCTGCTGTTTGTAGCTCTTCGAGCTACGTCTTGCCTATGCACCTGCAGATAGCCTGACCCGTAGCTAGGGTTCATGAGTGTCAACTACCTATCTATTACTGCCTGCTCTCCCTGTAAACCAGTTCCGTGACACTCCTCTCCGGAGTAACTCTCAACAACCAACCCTTTTTGGTAAGTGAGAACACCCTCAGATCTGGTATAGGTGCATGTCTCTGAATAGAACAGCGGCCACCCCTCAGCTGGCTTCTCATGGTAAATATGATCTCCTTTCGGCACAACAATCATCCGACCAATCCAAATGTCAATCGTGGTACAAGTCTTGGCTTGCATGGCAACTACAGCGAATGCCATCGCAATTCTTCGACGTATTGAATTGCCAGGAGCCGAAGCATGGCCATAAGCAGCGGCTCGAACAGTGTGAAGGAGCCTTCTTCAAGATTGCCGAGTATCTAGTCACAAGGGAGTCAATCACTTTTGACGAGGTGATGACACTGCTCTGCAAAGATGGTATTATGAAGCAGCCCAGTCACGGCAGTAAAGATCATATCTCAGCTTTGTATCTAATTCTCTGTATCGTGGGCTGGCAAACAATGCTCTTTAAACCACGGTGCATTGACCATACGCATTTCGAGATTCATGGCGAGCAAGGGGGCTACAGGGGCGACGCATATATGTGTCTGAAGCTAGAGGTAGCCAGCTGTATGCGAATGCCCTTGAGTGAGTTGCTAATGGGCTTCGGGGTCCTCTTGCCGTCCAAAAACCTGTGTCTGAGTGACGATGAGGCGAGCCGAGAAGCCTTTCAGCGAAAGGTAGAGGTCAACGCAAAACGCTTCAATGCACACTTTCTTACTTGCATTGCTGGTGTTCGGTTGAAGTGGGTTGACACGCTGGCGTGTCATCTGGAGTATAACCCTGCCACTAAAGAACTGTTTCTGTTTCGCTTTCCTTCGTTTTTCCTGTCTTGCCCTTCGCATTCCTCGGAAGCAGGCAAACGAACAGTCTTGCAGTCATGTGCAACCACGAATCGGTTTCATTGTCAATGGGCAACAGAAAGCGAGATTGGCTGCTTGCTTAACGAGATCTTGATGTCATACCGCCTCTTGTTCGGACAAACGAAGAAGTCACGAGCCTTGTTTAGATCTCTTGATCCCTTCCGTGATGTCCCAAGGGCGGTGGCTGATCCGCTTCTTCCAGTCCTCTGTGGGAAGCGGTCTTGTCACGGGTTAATGCCTTTAGAGACTGCAGAATACCATCTTCCCAGAGACTTTCCGGTCCTTCGGTACCGGTTATCGGTGCTGCAGGATCATCTGGCGCGGGCCACGCCCCGTAAATGCGTCCAGCTCTGGCGTGATACCAGAGATTCCGCTCACTGGCTAACCTTCTGGGCTGTCATCGTCTTTGGGGCGCTTGGTACGCTGCTGGCTCTATTGCAGGTTATTCTGCAGGCTGTTCAAATTGCTTTTCGTTGATGGAGATGATATCGTTTTAACATCAGAACTTTGCAATTCTATTGATTTTCGATGAGAGTGGTCAAGACGGTCCATGGCACTCGAAAACAGACTGTCACGGAAATTTGAAGATATTCAGCGACGGTGAGTATCTTGACTGGATTTGGTTCTGGGAAAGACTCCATCGTTGACTATCTTTCTGTGCAAGAGAACCTTTCATGAATCAGACTTCATCCAAGCTGCCGTGATTCTTATATAGCTGATATCAACCAGAGTGTTTGCATTCAGGCTGAAATCTTCAAATCTGTTCACGCGACGGCCTGAGAAGCCCTTGGCTCACTTCATGTGTATAACCAGTTCATGATAAGCTTCTCTGATTCATGTGTAGTACTCACCCATTACATATTATCCACGGCCCGAGTCAAGGTCAAGAGATAATTCAGACCTCAAGACCAAGACCGGTCATTTTCTCTATGACGCCGTGACATTTCTGGTGTCAAGATCGTTCACTCGCATCGTGCTCAAAGATGCAGGTCTGGAGTATATTGCGAACTTGATGATTCTCCGAGCAGATACAGATCAAAAAGCGTCTGGCATAAGCAGCCGTCCGTGTTGAGATACCAAGGTCTGACCAGCTGCTTACGGGGACGATGCGAAAGGACATCCGGACCACGAGAAGCTGGACGGTTCTCATCGATCCTTATTTTTGATATGAACATTTGGTGATTCTATCACCATGTGAATATGTTTCTTTCCGACCGTAAGTTGTAATAATCACCGCTGCCTCGGTCTAGAGATCGGAGATGTTTTGCGGCAGACACAAGTCACACAACACATGAAAACATTGGCTAGTGATATTTCTCCGCATTCGCAAGGCCTGCCAATTCAGGAAATATGTTGTGCGCATCCATGCCGCCGTCAACCGAAACCTTAAGGTACGATTGAGTTCTCGGAAATCGTATAAATATGTCAACGTCCTATCGCGTTCCGTTTGTTGCTGCTTGCCTTCCCCCCAGAACGTCAAGAACCAAGATGACTGCCAGACTGGTCCTTCCCCTGCTCAGCGTGTTCGCGCTGTACGCCATCTTCTACTTCGCCGAAATAAATGGCTTGAATCGTTTGGCATTTGAGGCCATCTCTGCAAAGACACTGCCAGGCACCAACGAGCCCCTGCGCATTGTCTATACGGGTATTGCGCGGGTAGACGAAGTGCTGGCAGCGTTGACCATCTTTTTCTGGCCTGCCACGGACGGCAGTAATCCTACCCTGACGCTGCATTCCGTCGCCTTCTCTGGTACCTTTGGTGCTGCCTGGACGCTTGTGACACTGGAGTCCTGGAGACGCGGAAATGTCTGGACGATCGCTGCATTGTCTGTAACCCCAGTTATATTTGTGGAACAGAAGAAGCTGATAGAAGAACCAGTCCCATGATGTTCGGCCTCCTGGCGCAGGTACTCACCTTCGCCTTCGCCGCGCCCCTGTACTGCGCTTTCCAGCTATACAGCTCCGTCACCGCGCGCAATCCCAACGCTGAGAATATCCGCATTCCTCGCGCAGTTCTGGATGTCGTCCCTCTCGTCTTTATTGTTGGATTCATGGTCCCAACCTTGCTGATGATCCTGCCTGTTTCGGAGCACGTCACTGTCGACATGAAGCAGATCTTCATTGCCTCGTGGCATCCCTGGCCTGCATACGTTGCGATCGCTCTCACTATAATCAACATTGTCTTCAGTCCCTTTGTGAGCGGTGATCGGTCGGTTGAAGGTGGACGCGCGAATCTCCGGTCGCTGCGATTCGTATACGCCTTCGCATTCGCCAACGCCGCCTTGACCCATCTCATCTCGTGGATCGTGTCGTTGGCTACTGTAGTCGTGCCCGCCATCTTCGAGAAGCGGCTGTTGGCTGCTTTGCATCCGTTCAAGGTGTTCGAGATTGCCCTGCCCTGGACCGTGCCAGCGTTGCAGGTCAGCGATATCGGGCAGGGTGTACACGTGTTTCTGCGCTGGGATTATCTGATTGGCTCGGCTGGCGTGCTGGTTTGGGCCTTGAGTTTGTATAAGACTGCTCATCTGGTTGTTTATGGCAGGGTTGGATGGCTGGATCTGCTGAAGAAGGTCGCGTTGTTGGTGACTCTGGCCGGGCCTGTGGGGGCTGCAGTCGAGTTGATGTGGGAGCGCGATGAGTTGATCATTTATGAGACTGGAGGGATGAAGAGGGAGGGATTACAAGAGAAGAAAACTTCTTGATTGTATCTTGTTCTGCGGTGGGTTCTCGACGCTTGCTTGCCAGTGATGCTCATGAGGCCAGGCTCCGGCTGGATTGAGAGACCAAATTCAACCCAGTGTGGACTCTTATTGAATTGGATTTTGGCACCTCATGGACGTACTGCTGGCTGATAAAGCAGATTGCTGTCGCGAGGTTGTCGACGTTCCCACCGTAGTTTGGATGACAACTTCAGCGTAGATATATTTGATTGATTCCTCGCCTGAGGCAGTCATTTCATGCCACTCCAACAGAAATGAGATTTATCATACAGTCGAGATTATATTAGTAAGCATAAGAGGCTGTCTTGTACTTGACATCGATTATTACCTGCCCTCACAGATCGACTTGATTCAATTGATGATACCGTACTCTCTCGCAAACTATATGGATGGGCTGGCTCTTCGCCTTTTGGTTTATCAAATTGTTAACGGAGTCTATTTTCATCACCAAAAGCATGTTAGCTCAGGGGAAGAGCGCCGGGCTCATAACCCGGAGGTCCCTGGATCGAAACCAGGACATGCTATCCCATTCTTTTTTTTTTTTCTTTCCTTTTCCCACAACTACTTAACACCTGCAGGTTCTTGACTCTATTCTTAGCTGATATATTTCTGGAAAAGCTCATACCAATCTAAAAAGAAGGCGGTTTTCTCTTCTACGGAGTAGATGCATTTAATAACTAGGCTATGACGCTTTTGAGCATGTTCTTGTCCAGGGAATCCAGCGCTATTAGCTGCGCATCGAGATTCTCCTTAGTGAGCGCATAGTCCTATTTGCAGGGTTCCGCACGAAACCTCACGCTCACAATCCCACGGCAACTTATTGTTCTCTGACCCCCTCTCAAGAAGGCTGATCACATTGCAGTTAGCGGATTGGACAGAATGTCCAGCATCACCAGCGTAAGTAAGACAATGTGCGCAGCGAGGGCCGTTCATTGCATATGAACAATATCAGCAATCTTCTTTCTGAAGGCAAAACCAGCGTTCTAAAGGACCATATTGTCCAATGATACCAGCTGGAGTATCGAGTACCGAATGGTCAGTGGACCGACTGTCATCTGTCATTGAGCATAGTCCATGTAGGCCCAAGGCAACTTGCTTTTCCCGCGTCGTTCCAATTCCTTACGCCCCAAAGTTTAGTTGGGGACATAGACTAGATCAATCTGCATCGAGTCCTCATGTAGTTGGTCGTTTGCTTATAACAGATGATGATTCCGAGTGACACAAAGATAGCTCTTTGTGAACCAAATCAAGAGATTATGGTACAGTTCGCTCCGGAACGAGACTGATTTCGAGTCCTTCGCCCGAAGAATCGGGAAGCTTTTCAAACTCCATCAATTTCACTCCCGAGTTCGCCTCACTAGCTGTTGTTTCGCTGTGGTCGTCATGTTCGACTGGCGCAAGCCAATGGGTGACGGTAATGTCAATGGTGTGGGTATCACGGCCAAACTTAGACCATTTGACGCACTTGCATCCTTCCTTCTGGCACATATGGCCCAAATAGCACTTTATAGAGCGGCATTTGGGACCCCTCGGGCACGGACGCTGCCGCATCATGTATCTCATGACGGCGAGACAGGCAGGGTCGACATCACTAGTACTGTGGTCGAACTCGCAATCAAGGTCACTGCACTCGCCACCGAGGTGGAGTTTGTTGCATAGTTTGTGTTGTTTGATACGTCGGTTATAGGTCTCCCACGCTCCCTTAGCTGGCATGGGGCAGTAAGTATCGAGACGATATCCGTCCTTATTGACGGGAATGAGTTTTATCACGGCCATCCAATCCGTGGTGGGAAGATACTCGGCGTAGTGCCGCGCCGTTGACAAAGTCTGTGACGGAGTATCTTCATGCGTTCTAGAAAGTTGCTGACCTGGCATTGTATGGTCCTTAGTACAAATATTGCCATACTTGCAGATTCCCTGTATTGGCGACATTAGCTGGTTGCTTTTATCGGGAGAATAATATGGGCCTAGAATACTTTTTGAAAATGTTTGCAGACTGGGGCCCTAGCAGCCGAAGCAAAACCGGGAGCAGGAGTAGGAGCAGGGGCTGGAGGTTGACGTTCGCCCAAGGGAGCAGACATGAACACATTTGGCATCTCCCTGATCGGCAAATCCAGTGTCTTGAATTCTGGATGAAAGGAGGCACCTTTGAGAAGAGTAATCCGATCGCGTTTGCCAATATATGGAGTCAACAAGGAGAGGTAACCTGTGTCATGACAGCCCGCGAAGAAAATGTGCTTGCACTGAGTATTATCGGCAAACAAGCGAAACATCTCTTCTCATAACAAGCGATCAGTCCTGATGAGCGAAAGTTCCTAAATTCTGCGAAACCATACCTCTAATCTTGAAGTCCGCGCCCTCCTTCTTGTCGCCCGCGTCGGTAAAATCGAACAGATCCTGAGAGCGAGTGAAATTGGAAGTAAATGCCGACAAGGAACGTGCCTCATTGCCCGCCAGCCCAGCGCGGGCCAGAGTCCTCGACAAGAAAAGGAGGTTGCAGTAGACCCTCACCATTACCCGGCATTGGTTTGCCTGGTCTGGGAGTCGTTCCTGCAAAAGACTTTTAATGGATTCGCTCATGAGTTGAGCGGCAGTGACGCCGCCTTCGCTACCCGCCTTGATCAGATGATCCTTGAACTAGATACCGTCAGCTCTACGGAGGCTTCATCAGAGTCAATTACTCACCAGATATCCATCACCATCGACCAGCACCAAGACGAAGGGGTTACGTTCCTGCCAAAGACTGTAAGAAGAGGAAAATCTTGTGTCGTAAGGAAGGTGTTAAGCTCACCTGTCCTTTGGCTAGATTCTTCCACTTCTCTCGGTTTGCTTTTTCCTCCTCATAATCGCTCTTGAGACCATTGTAACTCTGTAGCAGGGATTGGAATTGCTGCAGTAAATTTTGAAGATTCTCATGATGCCTTTGGTCGTCGCGTACTGCGGTACCGATCTGGCCTTCCAAAGCGCGAATTTCACCTTCGCTCAACATTTTCTCTGCCTCTGAGAAGAGTTAAGCGATAATTGGCGAAACTGTCAAGGCAGGTACATGGGCGGTTTGATTTCCCTTAGCACGTGAGTCCTTTACCATCTAGAGGTTGAAAGATTGACAAGCATGCTGATGCAGAAAGGCATAGGTGAGCGATGAGACTCATGAAAGAAGAATTATGCAGCTTTCTGGGCCCAATGGACTGAGAACAGCATTAGGTTGGTGTTGACAGCAGGTTCCCATTCATTGCATAGCTGCAAAACATGGGGACTAGCAGAAAGTTTGTGCCTTGTGGGGTAGGGCGGCCCACTGGTTTTAGGGCAGTCGACCAGTTGCCAACTCTAGATACATTCTCTTATCAGATCAGGTGTAAAATGGTGATGAAATATGACGGATCAGGTCAGAGTCCGTTTCAGTCTCAAGATGCATTCAGATGCTTCCATTGCGTGGGTTTACCATCGGGACTGCGTCCAGGACAAAAAGAAATGGTCAGGAAAAAAAAAGAGATATTAAGTAGCATGTCCTGGTTTCGATCCAGGGACCTCCGGGTTATGAGCCCGGCGCTCTTCCCCTGAGCTAACATGCTTGTGAATAAGAATGTTGTCCGTTTAATGTTATATGGTCCAGCCTAGGTGATCAATTTTGTATTGCAGCTTGTGGCTTATTCAATAGCCCCGCTGATGGTTACAAATTCATCGATGGAAAGAAGATGCTTGAATTTTCAATAGGGTGCACTCCATAGGTCGTACGGCCCGTCCGACCTGTCCTACCTTCAGGATCCAGGTCAAAGACGGTCAGGGATGACAAAGATTGAGCTTCATTATACTATTGTCTGCCTAAGTAGAGAGATAGTTAGAGTCTGCACATCGATAGTCCTCCGATATTTATGAGTGGCTCCCAAAGAAATTCTCGGCAATTGAAAAATAGAAGTGAAGGATGAGAAAAGGAATCGTAGGCAAGATATTCGAAGACAGACAACATGTGAGGGAAAAAAAGAATCAGATAGCATGTCCTGGTTTCGATCCAGGGACCTCCGGGTTATGAGCCCGGCGCTCTTCCCCTGAGCTAACATGCTGACTTGTCTTGGCATTTGTGTCTTGCTTGCTCACAAGAACCAGGGCCCTGCCATTGGGTTTCGCTGAGCTTGACCTCATTCGTAGTAGGAAGAGATAATGACGAAGTATAGGCTCCTCACTCCTGGCTAATATGCGTTACTCTATACATTGAGTGTGCAAGCTGTCAATTTAGATTATGAACACGGTCTACTGTTGGCCCTGAGCAATGTGGTGTTCTTCAAAACGCCTCCTCTGTTTTCTGGCGCTGGTTCTGTTCTCTACAGCATGAGCCAGGAGGGAAGTTTCATATGATACGGTCATTCCAGCTCTGGGATGATTGCAGATTGTACTTTGCGATCTGTGGGTACCATTGATGGACCAAAGGCGATTCTGGGCCTCGGATCATGGAGTCCTTGTCATAGGGTGACGACGTGTTTTGAATATAACGTAGTCGCAATCCATACCCCCTCGCTGGTTGCGACTTCATCAAATGGCTTCAGTTGAGAGGAGGAACAGCATCAAAATCCCGTGCGAGCTCAAGCTCAATTCCACGAGTCTCGGGGTGCTTCCGTATGAAGGACCTGAGCTGACGCGGTAGATGAAGTAAGGCATAACTATCAACTACTTAAAAGGCACAAAGCACTCCCCGCACTGTTTCAGAAAAGGAGAATCTACATTATACTGCGCAGGGGTCCAAAAGCCACAACTTCTCCAGTTTATGCAGAGAGTCCAACGAGGCGCAGAGGATTACGCATTCGAATGCGCCCCATCCAATTTGACACAGGACATGCGTGGACGTTTCTTGGCAGACGGAAACGCGCACGCCTTCTGTGGAACTTGCAGACTCACAAAGCCCCAAGTTCAGATTGATGGCTTGGGCTTCAAGAAGTTGCTTGTTCCAGATTGGCATCCGCGGCGTTGAAGAAGAGTTGGCGATATCGGCAGAGCGCCAAGCATCCGGCCGGACTGTAGCTCCACCGGGCTGATATCATAGGCGTCCATGACGATGTTGAGCATCAGGGATGTCAATAGACTCAGTACAGTTGAAGGACGATGGTCCAGCTTCAGAGAGTTAGCAACTAGAAGCATGAATTGGCTCTCTCAGAAGCGAGAACAGTTGAATCAACCATCATTATCTAGCTCCCTCAGTGTCGAGCATGTAAGCAGTTACAGTAAAGAAGATCCGCTGTCGGGAGGGAGAACCGCCCGCTGTGAGCCGATGGGCCAGTCAGGTCAGCCAGTCAGCACATGTCTTGGCTCAGCCGGATGCTAATGAGGAGAGGAGGCTGCGATGATTCAAAACCATTCTTGAATCTCGTTTTCCCGGTTTCTACGGAGTAGTCTAGTCTATCTATCTACCCTTCAAGATGCTGCGTGTACAGAATAACATGAACTAACTGAATAATATTATCCATCAATTATTTTCGAGATTCCCCCTCCCAGACATGGGTACAGCCAAGAAGAACACAGTGTCCTGAGCTACCGCATTCTTCGAATCATCTTCAGACTAATAATCTGCTGCATCTAATTTGTCGCGTGCCTAAACAGTTAAACCTAACCCCCCGGGAGTAAGGTACGTGCGTCGCCCTGATGCCGCTGACGCAGCCCCTGCGGTGCAGGGCCTGTTGTCCATCACCAACAACACCACGATCATCAACTTCTGTCCTCCGCCGCCCCGTATTCAGCGGACGGTCCGGTACCATTTGTACACCTGGCGCGCGTCTCTTACCCCTGAAGCGAGTCCTTTGTTCATCAACAGTCCTCCTGCGCCATAAGACCCCCCTCTCCTCCAATGCTCGCGTCCGCTCCGTTCCGTGTCTCTCCTTAACACCATCAACAAAGAGAAAATCTACCCCCAACCTCATAACCACTTCACTCATGGCAACTCAAACCAGAGACCACGGTGGTCACGGAGGTCATCACCACCACCATCATCATGGAAATGTTTACCTCACCTCTTCGAACAAGAGCGACCCTGGAGTCCGAATCACCCGGATTGGCCTGGTTGCCAACCTCGGCATGGCAATTGGGAAATTCGTTGGCGGCTATGTCTTCCATTCGCAGGCGTTGATTGCCGATGGCTATCATGCGCTCACCGATCTCGTATCCGACTTTCTTACACTTGGAACCGTCGCGTGGTCTTTGAAGCCACCAACAGAGAGGTTTCCCAACGGCTACGGGAAAATCGAAAGCATCGGTGCACTAGGCGTGAGCGGACTCCTGCTTTGTGGGGGTGTGTTTATGGGCCTGAATTCCGGACAAGTTCTACTGGATCAGTTCTTTCCCGAGGCAGCGGAGGCGATCGCTCACACTGGAATTTTGGGTCATGGCCACTCGCATAGTCACGGAGTCGCGGCCCTTGGGCCGAACATCAATGCGGCCTGGCTTGCGGCAGGGTCAATTGTTGTGAAGGAATGGCTCTACCATGCCAGTGAGTGCTCACTTCGTCCGATTTCTCTCTTCATCATTGTGGCAATAGCTGACCGCTGCGTTGCTATTTTCTAGCTATGAAAATTGCGAATGAACGCAAATCCTCGGTGCTCGCGTCCAACGCCGTACATCACCGCATCGACTCTCTCACTAGCATCGTCGCCCTGTTCACAATCGGCGGATCTTACATGTTTCAAGACGCCTCTTGGCTTGATCCCGTCGGTGGCCTTCTCATTTCCTTGATGGTGATTAGGGCTGGGTGGGGTAATACTGCAACATCCCTGCTCGAACTGGCAGATACTACAGTTGATGACGACATCAAAGACTCCGTGCGCAAGGCGGCAGCCAAGATTCTCGCCAAACTCGAAGATCCACACGCGATTCAGATCCGGGACGTCCAGGGTATGAAATCTGGACAAAACTACCTCATGGAGATTGAAATAGCGGTGCCGGGAGCTTGGCCACTCAGCCGATCTCGCGAGATCGAGGAGACCGTCCGGCATGCCGTCGGGGCGGGTGTGCGAGGGGTCAGGCGGGTCAAGATCCGATTCGTCCCTTCTGAACTGGAACATCTGGACTTCACGGAGGAGTTTATTGCGCCGGAGGTCACCAGACAAACCAACCCCGAGCCCCAAGAGAGCGATATAGACGCGGCGCATGAGGCCCATGCACATGACCATCACAAGGAGAACGACACCCGCAAGACCCGTTGAACAATAGCGCTTGCATCTTTTCTTTTATAGAAAGATCTCAGAAAGGGACACATGATCGTCATCTTAACTTTGCACTTTTGCTTCCATTTGACCTCCACCGAAGAGCATGTGATACCCCGGAGGCAAAGTGAATTGAAGACGGTCCATTGGTTCTGAGGACGATAGAGATTCCAGAATTGGATAGAGGAGATCACCTGGGGGCAGAGCGGGACCAGGGAACATGATTCGAAGAGAGGAGATTTTATCGACAATCTATAAGATGAATTTGGTCCCTAGAGGGGCTGTAGAGCATCTAATCTAAAGACTGCTAGGGCTTAGACTCATACAATTAACCGGCAATCAACTTTATCAACCATTCTCCTACCTTTCTTAGAAAGTCTGTTGATCATCTGATTACTCTATGAACTTCCGAAGACGCGTAATTCTGCCAATTCTAGAATCCGAAGACTCTGTACGCAGTACTCTGTGGATAGTGAGAGAGTGATCTCGAATTTAACCGGGGAAATTCCCGGCGGTGGGGTTAACCTCATGTCCTCCCGCCCGCAGTCGAGCTCTCCCGGCTGTTTACATCACGTCGGCATCATATTATCATAGGTATAGAGATGTGATTGCTCTTTTATTTTAGAAATAGGAATCTCATTGGACGAAATGGATATTTTGTGTATAAGTCGGGTACCTGTACCTGAATATTGCCTGTAAATTATGGTTTATCTCACCTAAGGTAAAGATTGGTTGAGGTCCAGGAGGTTCAACCGCACTTCTCCCATGTTGAAATTGCCCGAGAACGGGATAAATTCGAGAGAGAGAGCTTCCACCTGACAGTAGTTTTGCCAATTGACCATAAACCTCGTCTTAACTCTTTTTATTGTCTCTGTCTCTTCTTCTCTCCCTATTTTTCCATAATATTGGCTTCTAGTTCAACCTACCTTTGTCTGTGTTTATCCACGCCCTTCCTTATCCTTATCGACGTCATCTTATCTCTCCGCGGGGCTAGAGTCTCAGTCATTCAACACTCGCACAATGACTTCTCAGGGCCCTCTGTACATTGGGTTCGACCTCTCCACACAGCAACTGAAAGGCCTAGTGGTCAACTCGGAGCTGAAGGTGGTACACGTCTCCAAATTCGACTTCGATGCCGATTCCCACGGGTTCGCGATCAAAAAGGGCGTGCTCACCAACGAGGCGGAACATGAGGTCTTCGCACCTGTTGCACTGTGGCTGCAAGCCCTGGATGGCGTGCTGGACGGTCTACGCAAACAAGGGCTAGATTTTAGCCGTGTCAAGGGAATCAGTGGTGCGGGACAGCAGCATGGTAGTGTCTACTGGGGTGAGAATGCGGAGAGCCTGCTCAAGTCGCTGGATTCGAGCAAGTCGCTGGAGGAACAGCTGAGTGGAGCTTTTTCGCACCCCTTTAGCCCGAACTGGCAGGATGCTAGTACTCAGAAGGAGTGTGATGAGTTTGATGCTTTCTTGGGAGGTCCGGAGAAGTTGGCTGATGCGACCGGTAGCAAGGCGCATCATGTAAGTTCGGTCATGTACCCGGTCTTCGATTTAATGGGAGTTTGCTGACGGCTGCTTCGTTACTGGCAGAGATTCACCGGTCCTCAGATTCTCCGAATGCAGAGGAAATATCCCGATGTTTACGAGAAGACGTCGAGAATCTCGCTTGTGTCTTCGTTTCTTGCTTCCTTGCTCTTGGGTCGCATTGCGCCCCTGGACATCTCGGATGTCTGCGGCATGAACCTGTGGGATATCAAGAAGGGTGCTTATGAGGAGAGACTCCTCGGACTTTGTGCGGGTCCATTTGGCGTAGAGGACCTCAAGCGGAAGCTAGGTGACGTCCCGGAAGATGGAGGTCTACACCTTGGAAAGATCAATCGATATTTCGTTGAGCGGTACGGGTTCAGCTCAGACTGTGAGATTCTCCCTTCGACTGGTGACAACCCGGCCACCATACTTGCCCTGCCCTTGCGGCCGTCCGATGCTATGGTGTCTCTGGGAACCTCGACTACTTTCCTCATGTCTACTCCAAGCTACAAGCCGGATCCTGCAACACATTTCTTCAACCACCCCACCACCCCTGGCCTCTACATGTTCATGCTCTGCTACAAGAACGGCGGCCTTGCGCGCGAACATGTTCGTGATGCAATCAATGAGCAATCGGGCAGCGGCACATCTCAGTCGTGGGAGAGCTTCGACAAGATCATGCTTGGGACGCCCCCGATGGGCCAGCAGAAGGAATCCGATCCCATGAAGATGGGCCTCTTCTTCCCCAGACCGGAAATCGTGCCGAATGTCCGGGCTGGACAGTGGCGTTTCACCTACGATCCCGCCAGTGATACACTGACTGAAACCGAGGACGGATGGAACAAGCCGTCAGACGAGGCACGGGCTATTGTGGAGAGCCAGATGCTGTCGCTTCGCTTGCGGTCCCGAGGTCTTACCCAGAGCCCCGGCGACGGACTGCCTCCCCAGCCACGTCGTGTCTACCTCGTTGGAGGAGGTTCGAAGAACAAAGCTATTGCAAAGGTAGCCGGAGAGATCCTGGGAGGAAGTGATGGAGTCTACAAGCTGGATGTCGGAGATAATGCCTGCGCTTTGGGGGCAGCATACAAGGCCGTGTGGGCTATTGAGAGAAAGCCCGGCCAGAGATTCGAAGACCTGATTGGTCAACGGTGGAGAGAGGAAGAGTTCATTGAGAAGATTGCCGATGGATATCAGAAGGGAGTTTTCGAGAAGTACGGCAAGGCTGTTGAGGGATTTGAGAAGATGGAACTGCAGGTGCTGAAACAGGAGGCGGCCAGGAAATAGATCACAAGTATATATAATGACCACGATCAGAGATAATTCGATCTAAACTAGTGCATATGTTGCATATGAACTATTCAAACAATTGATATCAAGTCTCTGGACCAGTAACCCGAGAAGTTGAATAGACGCTGCCCAGTGGATGCTAATTGTGCCTGAATCCGCGGGCATCAAGGGCCACTTCGGGCGAGGCACGTCGCCCCTTGCCCTTTCTGGGCCACACCCGTTCAGCTTGACGTCCGCACAAGAAACTGATTGATTCATCATAACAATTCTCAATTCCTTCCCCTCCATCAACGTCACTGTCATCCGGCTCTGAAGCTGGGCTCATCCTTTTGCCCTCCTGCTGCCTCTCACTGTCACACTTATCATTGTATAATAGATTAAGTCCTAGTCAAGTGTTCGCGTGAGTAAATTCCCCATCTCCACCGAAAGAATTTTTTTGTCCCCTCCATTTTACCCGAATAACTGGGTCTCATGAGAAGCTAAGGCGCCCACAGGCAAAGCCCCCCGAAACACCACCCGATCATTATTATTATTGATGCTGGGACTAAACCTACTATGCATAGTTCCATAGCCTACTGACCCTCCTCTGTGCTATGACTCTCCACCGCCGTTGATTTTGAACCCGACAAACCACGTTTCCTTGAATCACTGCTATTTTCGCTTTCAGAGTCCTCACGACTCCGAAGGTAGTCCGGCTGGTCGAAGATGGAAGAGCAGGTGAGCAGTCTCATGCCACTCATTTGTGACTCGAAAGTGGAAGAGAAAGAAAAATGCCACCCCACCACCCCTCCTCTCGCGTGCCCCTCCATAACCTGCCCCATGTCTATTTCCTCCAAGAGCAAGGATGATTATACGGACGTGATGATGCTAACAGTGTACCGCCTAACTAGGTAGCAAATGCAATTGAAATCGCCTCGAATCCGTCCTCAGACCCAGTCCTCAAGACGCAAGCCATCGAATTCGTGAACCAGCTTCGCACCGACCCGTCGGGATGGCAGGTCTGCCTTTCACTGTTCACAGAATCTCCCCAGCGTTCGGGTATCGTGAGGCATGTGGCTCTGGAAGTGGTCAATAGCGCCGCACAGAGCGGTTTGATCGATCTGCGGTCCCTAGCCTTCGTCAAGGATGGCCTGTTGGCGTACCTCCGGCAGGTGTACGGACAGGACGCAGGAGCATCTGACCCTCCGAACATTCAGAACAAAATCGCCCAAACCATCACCTTCCTCTTCTCTGCACTCTACGCCAGCGGGTGGGAATCATTCTTTGATGATCTGCTCAGCCTGACCCACAAAAGCCCCTCGAGCACGACACGCGACAACGCATCCGGAATTATCTTCTACCTTCGGGTTATCAACTCTATTCACGACGAGATTGGCGATGTTTTGGTCTCGCGATCTCGCAATGAACAGGATAAGGCGAATGCGCTCAAGGACCTCATTCGGCAGAGGGATATGCAGAAGATCACCAGCTCATGGCAACAGATTTTGTCGGAATGGCGGGATGGCAACGACGTAATTGTGGAGATGTGCCTGAAGGCTGTCGGCAGCTGGGTCAGCTGGATTGATATCGGTCTTGTGGTGAACCAGTCAATGCTTGATCTTTTGTTCCAGCAGCTGGGCCGGGCGCAGAAAGCGGACTTGAGACAAGGGGAAGAGAAGGTGCGGGATGCGGCGGTCGATGTCTTCACGGAGATCATCGGCAAGAAGATGAAACCTGAGGACAAGATCGACATGATCATCTTCCTGAATCTCGATACTATTGTTTCTCAACTCTCGAATAGTCCCCCTCTGCACGAAAATAGGTTCACCTTCAAATATGACACCGATCTGGCGGAAACCGTCGCCAAGTTAGTCAATATCACCGTCATTGATATTGTACGCGCATTGGAACAGGAAGGTGTTTCGGCCGAGTGCAAGGAGAAGGCGAATGGGCTGCTTCAGGTCTTCCTGCCACATATCCTGAGATACTTTTCCGATGAATATGACGAGGTCTGCTCAACGGTCATTCCGTGCGTCAGCGACCTCCTGACCTATCTAAGAAGAATCGCCAAAGTCAACCCCGCCCTTGCTGCCCAGCATTCTTCGATCCTCCTTCCGATCCTGAAGGCCATCATTGCCAAGATGCGATACGACGAAACCTCCTCATGGGGCGAGGAAGATGAGCAGACGGACGAGGCAGAATTCCAAGAACTTCGCAAGAGACTTGGTGTTCTTCAGCAGATGATTGCTTCGGTCAATGAACAGCTGTACATGGAGGCTGTGTCGGAGATGGTGGCCACGACCTTTGAGAACTTGCGGCAGTCGGGCTCCCAAATGGACTGGCGTGACCTGGACCTTGCCTTGCATGAAATGTTCTTGTTTGGGGATCTCGCAGTCAAGGCGGGAAGTCTCTACACCAAGGGTAATCCCAACAACCAGGCTGCCGAAAGGCTCGTCGAAATGATGTTGAGGATGGTCGAGTCTGGTAGGTATATCGGGCGGATAAATCTCGATAATCGGGGCTAACGACGTTTAGACATTCGTTCATTCACCCATCCCGCAACGCAGTTACAGTATATGGAAATCTGCGTGCGCTATAGCTCATTCTTTCAGCACCATACCCATCTAATTCCAGGTGTGTTGGAGAACTTCCTTCAACTGGTTCACCACCCCATCAAGAAGGTGAAGACTCGTTCTTGGTACCTTTTCCAGCGCTTGGTCAAGCAACTCAGACAGTACGTCGGTAACGTCGCGCAAACCGTTGTGGAAGCCCTTGGCGATCTTCTAGTAATTCACGCCGAACTACCTTCGGAGGGATCTGACGGTGATGAGATGTCTTCGGAGGACCACGACGGGTTAGCCGACGCCATCTTTAACAGCCAGCTATATCTTTTCGAAGCTGTCGGGATCATCTGTTCGACGCCGACTGTCTCAGCTGATAAACAGGTCCTCTATGTGCAGTCGGTGCTCAACCCTATATTCCTCGACATGGAAAGGAACCTGGAAGCGGCAAAATCACACGATGAACGAGCTATTTTACAGATTCATCACGATATCATGGCGTTGGGGACACTTGCTCGAGGATTTTCAGATTGGATGCCTGGAACGAACACGCCCGCTACTCTACCAGCACCCGAAGTCTCAGCGGCCTTCAATCAGGTGTCGGAAGCCACGCTGGTTGCTTTGGAATCCCTCAAGTCCTCATTCAACATTCGAACAGCTGCCCGGTTTGCCTTCTCGAGGCTCATCGGTGTTCTCGGCTCTCGAATTCTGCCGCAGTTGCCAAGGTGGATCGACGGCCTTCTTACTCAGACTTCTTCGCGTGATGAGATGGCCCTGTTCCTGCGTCTCTTGGATCAAGTTATTTTCGGATTCAAGGGCGAAATTTATTCCATCCTTGACACGCTACTAACGCCCTTCTTGCAACGAGTGTTCTCCGGAATCGCCGATCCCACCACCGGCACGGACGATGAGATTCAACTGGCCGAGCTGAAACGGGAATACCTGAATTTCTTGCTGGCCGTTCTGAACAATGACTTGGGTGCTGTCATCATCAGTGAAAGTGAGTCCTTATCACCAGCAGTCGGACCTTGTTCCTAGGGTGAGCTAACCCGTCCCAGGAAATCAACCCATTTTTGAGACCGTCATCTCCACTATCGAGCATTTCTCCAAGGACATCGATGACTTTACCACAGCGAAGATGGCCTTCTCCGTCCTTTCGAAGATGAGTAGCTCGTGGGGCGGTCCGGATATCGTGCCGGAAGCTTCCAACGGGGTCCCTCCAGCGCAGGCTCCGCTGCCCGGTTTTGGCCAATTCATGATTACACGATTCTCGCCATTATGCTGGGCGCTGCCCTCCACACCTTCCTTCAACTCCAAGGATGCGCAAGCCAAGCAGGTTCTTGCCGAAGCTGGCGGGCTACAGCGTACGATATACTCCAAAACAGGCATGGAGTACCTTGCTTATCTCCGCGAGCGTGAACTGCCCGGCATGGGTATGGGTACAGAATTGATTGACGAGTTTGTGGGTGCTTTGAGCCGGCTGGACTTGAAGGGGTTCCGGCAATTCTTTCCGGTACGTTTTGGACATCCCCTCGATCTTAGTTCGAATGACTAATGTTGGTACAGTCTTTTATCCAGCGATTGAGCGCATGATATGGTTATGATTTACCTCGAACATGATCATCTCTATTTCTTCCTTTCATCTTTCTATTCACCCATACTCTCAGCATCCCTCAGAGTCATTTCACTTCCTTTTAGATTCCCCCACAGTTTGGTTTGATGACTGATGTTCTCATGTGGTCTATCGCCCGGCACGCGCTTCCCGCTGTCATGACTTCGCTACACGACGCGTCCAAAAAGTATATAGTTGGTGAGGCATTCGTTTGCATGATTAGGCGTTGATATACAGCGTTCTTTGTCATCTCGATTTGTTCGGAAGCGACGAGTTGGACAAGAAGGAGACCACCTTGCTACTGAGGCGATGCGGAAAACGGAGAGCCGGATGGTCAGGATGACCGGTGCTGGTACGAGGCGAGGGCCTGGGTTTTGGTTACGTGGATGGCGGTCTCGGATGAGTTCTATGACTGGGCATTCTGCCAGGTGGTGTCGGTATCTTTGCGATCACTCAATGGTCAGCAGATGATGAATACCTACCAAGGATGCTTTACTATGTACGGTCTTGAGGACTTAACGATAAATCATGAAAAATATGAGATACAATATAAGAATACGATTTGGATGCCCATTCTCCTCTGTAGATACTCAGTATTGGATAGATTGTTGCTATTTGCAAGTTGATCGTACCAGCCTCCTACTAACCTTTCTATATATATGACTTCGGCGCACGTTCACTTTTAACAGTCATCATCATCAGAAGCCAGATACATGTACAATTGGGCAGAATACTTCAGATCCACACGACAGCGGTCTTCAAACGAAGTACTCGGATAGCTTTGCATGCTGATGACGAATCAAGGGGAGACCCACTAAGCAAAGAGATACTTGGCCGCATGCTCGACATGGTCATCAGAGAAGGTCGCCATGGTATAGTAACTATGGTCGTAATCAGGCTGGTAGCGGACACGCACGCCCTCGACGCCAGCCTCCTTGGCGGCCTTTTCAAAGTTCTCGGGGAGCAGCTGGCCTTGTTTGTAGAAGTTGTCGCCGGTTCCCTGCGCAGTCAGTCAGTTTCACTTCCCCCCCCAATAAGAACGCAAATGGGAAGAAAGGGAGACGAACCACATCAATGAGAACATCCAACGGCCCCTTCCACTTCTTGACCAGCTCGGTGGCATCGTGCTCCGCCCATTTCGCTTTGTTGTCTTCGCCGAAGTAGCCCGCGAACGCCTTCTGGCCCCAGGGGCAGTTGATGGGGTTCGCGATCGGCGCAAATGCAGAGACGGACTTGTATTTGCCCGGGTTACGGAGGAACTGTCACGGCACTTGTCAGTCTGTTCTCTTCCCTTTATTCCCGTTGGGGCAACTGTCTGGGGCAAGTACGCACCAGCGTCAGCGCACCGTGCCCGCCCATGCTATGTCCCGTGATGCTAACCCTACTCGAGTCAAGTTGCGGAAACGCCTCAAAGACCGTCTTGGGGAGTTCCTCGGTGACATAGGTGTACATATTGTAGCCGGCGTTGTACGGGGGCTTTGTCGCGTCGACGTAGAAGCCGGCGCCGGTGCCGAAATCCCATGAGTCGTTTTCGCCTTCGATGTCCAGGCCGCCTGTTCTCGCGCATTCCGTCAATTTGTGTTATTATCCATAAGGGGTGTTTGCAGGGGAGTACGTACGAGGACTGGTATCCGGGTAGAGCACCGCAATGCCTTTCTTGCTTGCGCCGTGCTGGAAGAAGCCCTTCTCGGAGCAATTGTCGGCTGTGCAGGTGAGGCCGGAGAGGTAGATGAGGACGGGGATCTTGGTGGATGGGTTCTGGAAGGCCTGTGGGGGCAGGTAGAGGTTGAAGTTCATTTCGCATTTTGTGGAGGTGGCGGCATGGCTCAGTTTCAGTAGCTTGCCGCCAAAGGAGGCGATTGTGGCTTTTGTGGTGACGGACATGGTGATGTGGTCTTGATCTTGATGGCAACTGGTCTCGGAGGGAGAGTGTCGAGCTGCAAGATCGTAGTGGAAGAATGATGGAGCGGGTGGTTTTTGTGATGGGT
>JACBAD010001939.1:0-48755 GCA_014281905.1 Aspergillus hiratsukae
GGTTTTGAGGTGATTTTCCTCTCTTGGGTTGGATTGGATTGGGTTGGATGGGTTGGATGTGTGCAGGGTGAGGGAGGGTTGGATGTATTTCTATTAGGTTCTTCTATAGAAGGATACTATCTATGCTATGCTACGCTATGTCGCGCCGAGGGGATGGAGTTCAGTTTCCTCGTGCCTTGGCTTTGGCTTGTTGGTGTGTTTGTATGTGGATATGTTGCCCTGTCTCTGTCAGTATACTGTGGAAAGGCGACGGAAGGGCAGGGGAAAGTACCATTAGCAATGCCCACAGGTACGGAACGTATATGACCTCGCTGTGGCCCCCATCTGCTTCGCTGCCACTCGCGGCCTCCTGCTGCTGCTGACCCTGCTGCGAACGCTCACGCTCACGCTCCGGCTTGATCCATACATTCCCCATCACCAATCCCGTAGCAAGACTCAACGCGATAATCGGCATGATAGCAATAAACGCCCACATGATGGCCTCCTTGCCCGCCGTCCGGATAGCCGCTTGCTCCGGAGCAGGCAGACTAGCAATGTAATCCAACGAAGCCCCGTCATGCACATCCAGCCCGGCCATATCCATATCCCCGCTACCACTGAGCCGATTATTGAAAACACTTCCCATAATCGTCAACCCCAGCGTCCCGCCAAACGGCAGCGCAAAGCGCATCAGCGACATCGCCGGCGCGATCTTCTCAGGCCACACGCCTGCCGTGTGCAGATTGACAGGCATGAGACGGAGCCCCGTGCCGGCGCCGGCCAGGACCATCATCCCGTTGATGAGGGCGGTGTTTTGCGTGCTGATGGCCCAGATGAGGAGGGCGAAGCCGACTGTCTCAACGATTGTGCCCGTGTTGATGGTGAAGAAGGTCTGGGCTGGGTAGATGTTGCAGAGGAAGACGGCGAGGTAGACGCCGGCTGGGATGCGTTTCTGTTAGCTTCGCTTCGTCCAAAGACATGGACCGGGGGATGGGTACCTCCTAATCCTGGAATGTAGTAGAGCAGGTTGATACCTGCTTTCGAGGCAGGGTAGGCTTCCACTAGGGTGAAGTAGATGCCGATGAAATAGAAGACCGAGTACATAGCTAATGCAGTCAGTACCTGTGGACGGTGGGCCATAGGAAGAAAGATGTACCTGCTCCACTGGAAAACTCCAAAACCGCAAGCCAAATCGTATCGCGTCTGGCGAACATGCTATACGGCAGCATGGGCACCTGCCTGGGGAACATCCGAGCGAACAACCTGCCCGGCTCGAGGAAGTACTCGTACACGAAAAACAGCACAAAGCATACACCTCCCAGAATCAGTGGCGCCAGGACCTCGACGGAAGACCAGGGATACGTCGGCCCTCCCCAGGCTGTGCCTAGGATGATGAGGCCGACGCCGAAGATGAACAGGAGCGCCCCGACGATGTCCAGAGTTGCCAGGGCTGGAAGCACGGCAGACGAGCGCGAGCCTTTCTTGAAGACGGTTCCCTCGACGAGCTCATTGCGTAGGAGGACGAAGATCACGATATGCGATATGAAAGCAATCTGAGTATACGGTCAGTATATCAGTAGTTTCAAGATCCCGCGTCCACGACACACTTACCGGTATGGGCACCAGAAAGCAGTACCTCCAATTACTCTATTCCCATCAGTCAGGGCCCCGAAGACCGACTGTCAGACTTACATCAGTCAAATACCTGCGCATCAATCAGCATCACCATCAGCATCACCACGGCCAAGACTTCAAAGAACCTACCCCCCAACAACCGGCCCAATCCCATACCCCAATCCCCCCACAAACACAAAAACCGAATTATTCCTCGCATTTTCTCTCAGAGACACCCGATCCGCCAGGACAATCATAATGATATTCATAATCCCCGCCGAGGCCGTCCCCTGCAGCGCCCTCCCCAGCAACAGCATCCCCCAGCTCTGCGCCGCCGCGCACAGCGTACTCCCCACCAGCATCAGGAACATGGCGAGCTGGAGCACCGCATGCCGGCCGAAGGCGTCGGCGAGCTGGCCGAAGATGGGGATGAATGTTGTTGAGGTTAGTGTGAATGCGGTGATGATCCAGTTGAGTTGGTCGAATTTGTCTATACGAGTCAGTATTTCGAAAGTAAGTATTAGGGGAAGGGGAATGGGGAATAGGGAATGTACTGAAATGCGATGCAATAGTAGGGACTGCCGTGGCGACAATCGTGAGATCCAGCGTGCTGAGGATATACGGGAGTGTCAGCCCACAGATGAGTTTCCATCTGTAGATGCTGTCGTGGCGACGCTGCTGTTGGCAGAGATGGCATGGTCCGTCGTCTTCTGGTGCGGACTGAGGGAGTATGTGCTGGTCCTCTGTTTTTAGGGAGGTTCGTTCGTTAGACGAGGCATCATCTGCAGGAGCAGACTGGCTTGATTGTAGACGGTGTTGGCAGAGCGGCTTTTTCTCTCCGCTAGACTTGGACCGTGTCCGCGTCTTGTTGTAGATGTACTTGGTGGCTGCGAACATCGAGTGCAGTCAGTCTATGTCGATTCTATTAAGAGAAATCGTGTTGATATGAGGACAAGTAAGCAGAGGCATCCATCTCTTTATAGACGAGCGAGTCTGGCGTCGCTGTCACTGAAGCCATCCGTCGTGTTGCTGCTTTTCCCAAAGAGGCAACTCTCGTATTCTGAAAGTTGAAGCCTGGCTAAGCGTCAGCCACACGAACATCGAGTGTATCTAGTCACGAATCAGGTAACTCTGTCCTTGTCGAGTCAGGTTGTGCGGATCGATGAGTGTCTTGGCGCGTCCAAGTGTCTTCTAATTCTATCCCAATGTCAAGGCTGAGCCACCGCCACAATCAGTTCAGCCGCAGATACTAGAAAATTTGATGTCTTAGATGATTCTTGCCATGATATTATATTCAATATCCAATGACTCTATGACTATATACAAAGCCAGACGGCAGGGGTATACCTCGGGATATCCATCCCGACAACTGAACTCGCTGATAAAAAATGCACAAAGATCAAATCCATATATAGCTGCAGTATAGCTGCGGCATCACTCCAACCAGGGAGATCAAGCATCAGTCGTGGCATTCACCTCGGCAGGATCAACATGAAGGTCCTGCTGAGCGTTGGCCAATGCACTCTGCAGTGCACTGGTCAGGTCGATATGGAAGAACGGCCGGTTCAAGCCCTGGACGAGCGCCACCTTGCGGTTCCGGTACGCCTTGCTGTCCGTCAGAGCACGCTGCAGCTTGTCGTCATTAGTACTGCTGCTGTCGGATGGGGTTTCAATGCCGTGAGTTTCACGCTCCCTTGCGTGCGAGTTGTCCTTGAGACCATCTTCAATGTCACCAGTCTTGTGCTCCACCTTGTGGGCCTGCTGGTTATTCATGAGCTCGGCGAGCGCGGCGGCGGAGGCACTGCCCTCGATTTCTGCAACGCTGAAGATGGGCTTCCATCTGTGGAATCCATCTTCGGAGGCTGGAGTTGGGTAGCCGAAACCGGCGGCGGCCAGAGCTCGCTTGGTCCAGCGGTTGTTGATATGGGCGAAATGCCACTGCACGGACTGGGGAGCGGCGTAGAGATCCAACTGGTTGCGCACATCGATCAGATTCTGCACCGAGGTCACATCCACATTGTTGACGGACGAGAAATCAAGAATGACGGCGCGGAGGATCGGCAGATGCGACCGGTCTTCTTCTTCCTTTCCACGCCGAGGACCAGGGTTGTTCCAAGGCCGATCGCCAAGCTTGCTATACGAGAAGGGATTCGTACGACGGGTCTGCTTGAAGATTGTCTGCACAAGGTAGTCGGTGTAGTGGTTGCAGTTTGGATAGTTGAATCCCTCGGAGAATCTGTAGATAAAGATGCCGGGATACGGCTGCTGCACTTCGACCTCGGGGTTGCTTCCATCGGTGTGGTCGATAGGGAGGAAGATGGAGCGTTGGAGATCGCCCTTGCCATTGGTGGGAGTATATCCGTTGCTCGGTCCATACTTGCCATCACCTTGCACAAGATGGTCGCCGATGACCGAGTGAATAGTGACCCTTCCCAGGAACTGGCCGCGAGCTTTGGCGACGCGGAACAGCAGAACGGCTGCGGAGACGGCGACAGTGCAGTAGATACCAATCTCGATGGAGGTGAAGACGGTGACAAACACCCCAATAAAGAAGATGATGGCATCCCAGGGAGAGACGCGCCAGAACTGGTAGACGGTGTTTGGTGGGGTGATGAGATCGCCCACCGCGTGGATGATGACACCAGCGAGGGATGACTTGGGGATGTAAAAGAACATAGCGGGCAAGGCGTAGATGGCAAGCAGCACGACGACTGCAGTAATGCAACCGGCCAGGGGAGTTCGCACTCCCGCCTTGGACTTGATGGCTGTCCGGGAAAAGGATCCGGTGGCAGGGTAGGCACCCAAGAACGGTCCCAGCAGGTTGGTAACGCCAATTGCAACCAGCTCCTGAGACGGGTCTATGGTGTAGTTGTTGACCCGGCCGAACGACTTGGAGATGGCAATGTGCTCGATCAAAAGGACGATGACCGCGGCTGGGAGTTCACCCACAAACGTTTTGATGATTCTGGCATTGACGACCGGGACGGTGGCATGCTGGAAGCCTCGGGGAACAGTTCCCAGAAGGTCGAATGCAGGGTTCTCCCTGCGGTGAATGTTCACCGCGGCGCTGATCATCGTGTAGAATAGGATCACGAAGACGGTGCGCAGCGTAGACAGGAAGAAGAAGGTCTTGGCGCGCTGAGGGTATCGCTTTGCGCCAAAGCTACAGGCGGAGCGGATGATATAAAGCATGGCCAAGGCACTGAGGCCCATCGCCGCATCGAGTTTGGCAGTGGGAAGGTACTTGAGGCTGTTGATAATGATATTGTAAGTTGCATCTCGGGTACTGAAGTTGGCAGTCTCGCCTAGGAGGTCTCTGACTTGACCAGAGCAGATATTGAGGGCCGAGCCGGTCATGAAGGCAGAAATTGCAGGAAGGGGGATAAAGTCGACAATGAAACCGAGACGGAGGAGACCCATGGCGCAGACGATCCCACCACAGACGATAGCCATGGCGGATGCGATAACATAAGCCGGGAGATCCGGAACCTCTTGCTGGGCTTTGAGGACGATGGTTCCAACCAGTGTAGACATAACCGCAACGGGCTAGTTCGATGTTAGCATACATCTCTGCAGAGAACAACCAGTAGTGTTACTAACCCCAATGGTAATATCCTTGGAAGTAGCAAAGAACCAGTAGATCAAGACACCCATAAAAGAGGAATAGAGACCAAATTCGACGGGCAAGGCAGCAAGTTTGGCGTACGCCATACCCTGGGGAATGACCACAGCTCCGACAGTCACACCTAAACACGATTAGATAGAAGGACCGGGTTGAGAATCAAGAGGATTACTTACCAGCAACCATGTCTCCCAAGAACCATTGCATATTGTACCTCGTGATCCAAGTCAAGAAAGGAAAAAGTCTGTAAAAGTAGTTGCCCACATCCTGCCAACTTGGGCAGAGCTCTTTGAGCCATTCAGCAGTGGTGGGCTCGGGTTCGACGTAGCCATAGGTATCGACGGTGCCAACGGAGAACATGGACTCGCCCCGAGTCACCGGGTCAGCATTGGCACCAAGAGGGTCGCGGTAGGGAAGCTTGATCCTCAAGCCTTTGGCCAGCCCGTGGCCAATCTTGGTTGTTAGGTCGGCAGACATGATGGTTGTGTATGCAGATAACGTCCGAATGGACTAGAGGGTGTCAGGGGATAGGCTCGTAGTGATTTTCAGATCTGGAGACAGATAACCGTCTGCCACGGATGAGATTGGCTCGGAGGGTGCGTTGATAACTGTATTCAAGCGGAACCCATGGTGTTGATGGCAGATATAAAAGGTGAAAAGGTGAGGATCTAGAAAAGCCGGGAGCGATGTCGTGATCCGGAGCTAGGAATGCGAATTGCTAGGTATCCGCAACAAAAAAGCCCCCAAGCCTAATGACCAGACTGATCAAAAAGGCAACCAATTCTGAACGAGCAATGGATGGAAATAAAATGATAGAGACGTGGGGACTAATCCTGCTGTTGATAGAACAAGAATTTGCAGGAATCGGAGTGTGGCTTTTGGGGGAGATCCAGTCGGGGAACGTCGTCTGGCCAGCGGAGGCGTTCGGACACGAAGATGGAAAAAGCAAACGGAAGTTAGGTAGAGGAACGGGTGAAGATGATTTAAAAGTAGAGCAAGAAGAAATAGTCTAGGTGGAGGACTGGAGGGTTACGTTGACGGCGTCAAGATGTAGATCAACAATGGGGGGAGGAGACGGAGATTCGAGAACAGGGGAGCAAATCATTAATAATGACAAGATTATCCAACAATCAAGGCATGATATTTCCGAGACTTGAACAAGAGAATAAAAAGACTAAGAAGACTAAGAATAATACTGGATAACTTCCATACCTACAGTCCTAGATACCCGTGCCCGTGGACCTTTACGTATCTTGAAAATTAAGCCAAGAGCGCACGGCGACATGGACGCAGTGGGACCCACATTGATCGTCGTCAGAGTGAGAAACACGAGCTAAAAAAGAAATAAGACCCGAATTTCGGAATTATCAATGCATCAAACAGCCTTGAGTTTAGCTGATGAGGCCAGCAAAGATGCAGGCGTAAGAGCAACGGTTTACCGGATTGACAAGGGAAATCTCTGTTTGGGAACTGAAAAGTCTGGAAGCAGTGATGCACTAGTCTAGTATCTGGATACTTGCAAGATGACGACGGGCGGGTCCATGGTTTGCCCTCAGAACTGCCTCTAGAAGGACGATGATTATCTCCGGAGTATTTCCGCTCAGTGCAGAGTCAAGCTCTTGAAGGAATATTCTGGGTATATTCAGTAATCCAAGGCTCTGAGAAGAGATCTAAGGCCCTCTATCCAAAAAGCTGTACTCCCTAATTGCTCCCGACTGTACCAACTGATCTCCAAAGTCTAAAACCCGAATCAGGAGTCGATTGATGCCAAGAGTAGGTGGAGCACTGACGGCAGCTCTCCAGACTCGTGGACCTCACCGCTTTAAGCATGGCCAATCAAAACAGCTGACGGGCACACATCGACATCATCCGCTGCAGATTCCTCCAAACCCCACCAAGCAGAATCGCCAATAGGAATTGCGGCAGAACACGCCATCGCAAGCATTGATGGTGAAACTGTGAGAGCTCCTCCTACCGGCCTCGGCCTTCCACGTGTGCCGTGAGCGAGCTTCCTGAGGTACCTGAGGTAGTGTACAGCCTGCCCCCAGCATGCCTAAGGTGTCGACTTCCTCACCATTCTCTGAGTCTAAATGTCCCGAGTTTAAATAATAATAGTAACATGTGCTAAGTAAAGTAAATGAGAATTCTGAGGGAATAATATAACAGTTATAACTTGAAAAGAAAATTCAAGGCTGAAACATACGAATTGTGGGGTAGTTACGAGGAGATTGATAACTGCCATCGAGGGCACCTGCACTGCAGTCTCCAGCAGTCAGCAGTCAGCAGTCAGCAGTCAGCAGTTGCTTTAACCTACCAATGCTACTCTGTACTAGCTGCGAGATCAGATCATTCGCATATGCAGACTGCAGGACTCTAATCCTTTTTAGCAACTTGTGGCTTGAACTCGGGTAGATACGTACTCTTTCGGTCTTGGTGCAGCTCCACCGCCAACTGCTGAAAGGATTGTTATGACCACCGACATATCTGGATCATCCAGTTGACCTCCAAAGCTGCCAGACTCGGATGATATCAGGCAACTGCGGATAATCCAATAATTCTGAGTTTTTCAGAGTCAGCGCAGCACCCAGACACCCGGAGGCATAATCCTGGTCTTCCCCACTCTGACACCATCAAGATCAAGATCACATCATCTCCGTCTTATCACATTGCAGCATTTGACAACTCCTATTTGAACCAAGCTATCCCCATCAAGAGATCCCGCGACAGTCAGGAGATGAGCTCAATCGCCTAAACAATAATCTCTTGACCACGTACCGTCCTACCTAGGTACGAGACTCATCACATCAATTCGGCCACCGAATCTCAAGCTGGATTGCTGTTTACCGTCCTTGGCAACCACGACAGAGTCATTCCACCCGCATACGGGCACATTGGCAACTATCGCGCTGCCCGGCTCGTGGCTTACTCCGTCTTAGCTCCTGTCACACAGCAGAGACTGGTCGCCGCATGACTGTAGTTCCTAGAACGCTTGCAATGATCCCAGCTGCGGTACATCCCCTCGCTTCTCATGAGAAAGTGAGCTCATTTCCACGAAAACGAGACCATGGATTGTTTACTTTTTTTCCTGGCTTGAACTGAATGCAATCCAACTGGCGGATGGTGTAAGAAACAAGTAACCAAGCGAGACCGCGAGATTTTACGCAGCTTGTGCTCTGATACGCGGGCTAGGGCCCAGGCTCACGGTTTGCCTCGTGCTAACGTCCCAAGAACTATTTCCCTTACATGAGTGTCTTACAGTTACAGCACTGCTTCCCCCACACTGTACTCGTTGCATCTGGGCGATCTGAGCGGATTTGTCCATGCGGGGAGCTGCAGGGCTGCATCGTATTTGTGACTCGAGTGGGACATCGAAATGTTCACCAGAAAGCATGATCAGGAGGCCTTGGTTGAGGCAACCAGGTAAGAGGTGGGATGCCGTCTGCCTGTCGTTCTATCATGGTCAGCGTGAATCATATCCAAGCCAAAGCCGGTGAGCTTGTCTTGGTCAAGCGACCACAGTCACGGCGCTACCGTGAATTTGATCACCACTCGAGTCGGGATACTGACGCCTAATGCGCTCTTACTTATCCTCGAGCAACCCTAGCCCAGAGGCAGACAAACGACTCTGTTCAAACTGCGGCGGAATGAGCTGCAGCAAGTATCTAGCTATCAGTCGAGAGTAGTCTCTTCCTTTCTACCTCGATCAATCTGCTCAGAATGTTCAACCTAGGCTTGTGTACTCCGTACTCCATTAAAGAAAGCCATACGTCTCAGAACCTCATCTGTCCTCGGGTCGTCATCCTCTAGATGTGGTATACCCAAATCCCCTCTCAAACGAATTCGCTACGAAACAAGATGGTTGAAAAACTACTACCCATCCCAACAATCCACATACTCCCAGCACATTCATCAATCCTGCGCAATTTACCTTCGAAGTGCCCACACGCTTGAGAACCAGCCTAATCACCCATGTATCTGAATTCCAACCCTAAATCATACCTATGGGCCTCCCTTTCCTGACTATCCTTGATAATCATATCTTAGCTCGATTCCAACAGCAAAACTACGCACTGCGTCCAGAAAGCCAGGTAAGTAGCTGATCTAGGCGTCATCTACATGTGCCGCCGCTATACGCTACTTCAAGTTGTAGAGTAGAGTAACCCTGAATGTCCCGACGATTTCTCGAATGTCCGAGGCTGATCCGTCGCTGTAACGGTTACTCGAATCAGCCCATGTGTGGCGTTCCGGGGTCAATGTTGTTTAGTCGTCGGTTCCATGTGGCAGTACTCTTAGGATGCCATTTTGCGAAGCCGAGCAATGATGACTGCCCGGGTTATCAAATGGCAAGAGACAAGACTTCGGTCGTTGGACAATTCATAAAGTTCAATACCCAATCCGCATTCAAGTCTATAGATGTGAAAGAAACGAACCATCCGGCGGCACCTCAAGCGAGCCGAAGCAAGCGAATCTTCGATGAAACAACATCATTCATCCTCATCATCTCATCAAAGTCAATGCTTCATCCCACAAAACAGAAAGAAAATCTTATGCAAAGGGAATCTGAAGTATGATGAATGAAAAAATCAAACGAAAAAGAGATTTCTCCACTGTCATCTCCCAGGTCTTCAGAGCGAACGCCATCGCAAAGCAAATCATTAAGTCAGAAACACAGAGAACCGAATCGTACCAGGGACGGCTCCCCCACATGGTATCATAAGCGACTCGCGTAAGTGCACCAGCACACATCAACTATATTAGCCACAACCATCTTCCCCAATGTCTTTTACTGCGAAGCACACTGCACCCGCTCGGCGCCAGGAGGAACATCGTCGTCATCCTCGTCCATGGCGCTGGCGGCGCCGTGAGCGCGTCTTTGAGAGCCCTCGCTGGCGTCAATGTCCTCCACTTCGAAATCCTCGACCATCGAATCAGCGGGAGGCTGAGGCTGCTCCATACGAGGTGGCAGGACCTTCTCCAGGAGATCGAGGTTCTGGAGCTGATCCTTCTCAGGGAACTTGACATCGAATTGGATGTACAGGTTACCAAAGTCGTGGTGGCGGTACGAGGGCATACCCTGGCCCTTGATCACCTTGATGGCACCTAGGACGTATTAGCTACAGCGATTCAACCAGACGAGGAATAAGTAAACAGGAACATACCAGGAGTGATAACCTCGCCAGCAGCGATGTTGACAGTCAACCACCGGTCATCGAGGTGCTCGATGTTGATAGAACCGCCGGCGAGAGCAGTCAGCAGGTCGATTTCGGCGTGGTAAAACAGATCGTCATCCTTGCGCTGGAAACGGGGATGAGGCTTCTGCTCAATCTCGAATACGACATCACCCGGTAGGACGCCAGGCATCTGGTCACCCTCGCCGCGGAACTCGATCTTGTGGCCATTCTTGACACCCTTGTCGACGTGGACATGGAGCACCTTGCGCTCCACGACGGTCTTCTTACCATTGCAGCGCTTGCAACGGTCCTTCTCGCGGATGATCTCTCCCTCTCCGTTGCAGTCGGGACAAACGGTCTGGAATCGCTGGATCATGGGGCCCATCTGGCGCATCATCGTCTTCATACCGGAACCATTGCAGCCAGTGCAGGACTTGACAGCGCCTTCCTTACCACCACGGCCGTCACATCCGGGGCAAATGACCGACTTCTGCAATGCCAACTTTGAGACCTTGCCACGGTAGATATCCTCCAGGCTGACTTTGTGTACGTGGTGAATGGTACGGGCCTTCTTGGGGCCTTGATCCCGCATACCACCGCCGAACATACCGCCGAACGCACCACCGCCGCCGAAGAACTGAGCGAAGAGATCCTCGGCACCCATTCCTGGACCACCAGCACCGCCTTCAAGACCTTCTTCACCATATTGATCGTAAATCTGACGCTTCTGAGGATCTGAAAGGATTTCATAGGCACGGGACATTTCCTTGAACTTTTCGGCGGCATCTGGGTTGTTTGCGTTCTTGTCTATACAACCTGTTAGACTCCAAATCCATACATCGCATATCGTTGAAAATGACATACCAGGGTGGTATTTGAGTGCACCCTTCTTGTAGGCGCTTTTCAGCTGAGCCTCAGAGGCTGTCTCGGGCACCTGAGAATAAACGCGTCAATTCAATACTGACAATAAGATTTCAAGCGACAGATACTTACCCCCAGCACATCATAGAGCTTGGTATCCTTGACCATTGTGATATGAGTCTAAAATGAGACTTGCTTGAAAAGATAGAAATTCGCGATGATGATTGTTCGCTTGAACTAGCCACAGGAGAAAACTTTTCGTCTAAGAAAAGACAATCCGATACCTGGACGGGTAGAAGAAGTAGTTGAGGAGAGGAAAGGTGTAGGAGAAATCGACCGGATTGTCAAATATCGAAATCAGAGGGATTGAAGGTCGAACTGAGGTTGAGAGAAAGAATCTGGAGGTCCGACCCTTTCAAGATTATCAGGACAGGAGCGGCGGCGACAGGCGGCTGTTCAGGCTGGAACCGTAACTTGTTGAAATCTGATTACCAGGGCAGGCACCAAAGAACCACTTTTCTATGCGCAGGACGTGGTCTCTGATACGCCAGGCGTTTTCAAGATCCGCGTATCTGAAAACGGAGATATGATATGGTAAAACTCCGAGGCAGTCGAGAAGAAGGGATGAAGGGTATATCTAGTCGTACAAGTCGCCTTAAAATGAGGACGAACAGGTGATTACAGTCTTGCTTTTGTTGCTTTTTTAGAAGAAGAGAACCCTCACTATGCAAGCCTTACAAACCCGAAAATGTTCGATACGACATTCTCGCTGCTTCGACTGACCCCGTCACAGGCTGAATCCATGGCCCGAGCGGGATTCTGATAGTTTCGATGCAATTCCATGACCTTCCATCCGCCTCCCAGCCTTTCCATGGCTGACTGACACTTTGTAATACGCTGTTTCTGACAACCGCTTTCTATGGGAATTGCTAGTAATAGCTTTGTTTGTAAGTAATTTTCGCTGTATTCTACCAACCATGTACGTGACAATACAGCCCAGCTGAAGAATAATGGTCCGGAGGTGCCCTTTGTCCAAGGCTCATTCTTTAGATTGCTAATCATCAGATAAAGTCAATTGGTCACAGTCCTGTCCATTAGCTGACTGGATGTCTTGCAGGGGGCGAACTTGTAAAGAGCCTTACCACCTACACTTCTTTCCATGTATAGTTGAAGTCCGGTACCTTTTTTTACTCTTTTTCTTCATCGGAGTAATCCGTACTGGCGCTGAGATGTGGCGGAAGTGCCTTCAATCCTTATCGATAAGAGATAAGAGACAACCCCAGAAAGGAAGGAGGGGATTTCCCGGCATGCTTTCACGCGATCAATACCTCTCTATAGCCTATTTCCCCTCTGAGAAATCTAGTTGATACGGAAGCTCGGACGCAAGCGAACATATCTGCTCGGTAGTCGTGAGTCAAATGCCGCTAACCCTAGAGATGAGGGCAATGCTCGTCAGTCTCGGAAGTTATCAACGAGACGCTGTACCGAGATAGTGGACCCGTTCAAAACCCACCTCTACTTATCTAGAATTCATCCTTCTTTTCGTAAACTCGTGTACTGAGCTTGCTTTCCTTGACACTCTGTACTCACATCTCCAAGCTCTTCACAATGGAAACGGACCCTGGTTTCATCGCCGCCTTGGAGGAGGCAAAGAAAGGTTACGCTGAGGGTGGAGTCCCTATCGGTGCAGCTCTGGTGTCCAAGGATGGCAAGATTCTCGGCCGAGGACACAATATGCGCGTTCAGAAAGGAAGCGCAACCTTGCATGTTAGTCCCAATTGATACAATTTGCTTCTGTTTTGGATCACCGTCGATCATTCCTGTCCGCGCTGGCATTGCACAGCGGCACAAGCGAAGTGCTCACATTCAACTTGTCGTAGGCCGAGATGTCTGCTCTCGAGAACTCCGGTCGTCTTCCCGCCTCCGCCTACGAGGGCGCGACTATGTACACCACGTTGTCACCATGCGACATGTGCACGGGTGCCTGCATACTCTACAAGGTTAAGCGGGTTGTCATCGGGGAGAACAAGAACTTCATGGGCGGCGAGGAGTATCTTCTGAACCGGGGTAAAGAAGTGGTGGTTCTGGATAACGAGGAGTGCAAGCAATTGATGGAGAAGTTTATCAAGGAGAAGCCGGAGCTTTGGTACGTCTTTCAGTGTCGACTTCGTTGGCCAATCATTTCGCGGTTGCAGATCTTGACACTAATCATGTCCTTGTAGGAACGAGGACATCGCTGTCTAAGCATTCCAATATAAGCAGTCTTTGGCGAAATGCCTTCGAATGGAGATGTATACATTGATATAGTGTAAATGGGTTAGATCCTCAATATGAGGCTTTTTCACGCCTGAACACAGGATATATCGTCTGTCTATGCGGCCGTCAAGCGGTGAATCTCTTCGAAGAAGAATTTGAGATCGTCCGGTTTCACAAATGGAGTGATTCCTGCTACCATTAGTGGTTGAATTGTTGAAGTTCGTACACAAGTTGGGAATTTACCGTGACCCAAATTAGCAATCCATCCTTGCTTGCCACCTTGGAAGCCCTTGACCATAACCTCGACGGCTTCGGTGATAGCCTCACGGCTACCGTAAAGTATACCAGGGTCAGCATTGCCCTGGATCGTTACGCGGCCCTTGGCAATATGCATCGCCTCGGCAGGATCGTGCAACCAGTCAAGACCGACGACATTGTAGCCCGATTCGCAAAGATCCTCGAGAGCGTACCACGCCCCCTTGGCAAAGACGGTCATTGGCACGCGTTCCAGGCCCATCTCGTCCAGTCTCTTGGGGAGGTTGGTGGAAATGTAGCGCAGGTACGGGAGAGAGAAGGTCTTGAAAGCCGCAGGGGACATTTCTCCGGCCCACGAGTCAAACACCTGGACGAGCTGCGCCCCGGAGGCGACCTGGAGAGCCAGATATTCAACGCAGATCTCGGCAATCTTCTGCAGCAGTGCCTGCGACTCCTTCGGATACTTGTAGATCCACGTCTTGGACTGCACAAACAGCTTGGTCCCGCCGCCTTCAACCATGTAGCAGAGCAGAGTCCACGGGGCACCGCAGAAGCCAATCAGAGGCACGCGGCCTTTCAACTTGTGCCGGGTGAGCGTGATGGCCTTGTACACGTAGTCCAGCTCCTCCTTCACGTTGACCTCCTTCTGCATAACCTTCTCGTATTGTCCGTCGTCCGGCGACTTCAGCGGCGCAGGAAAGTGGGGTCCCTTCTTGTCCACCATTTCGACCTGCATTCCCATCGCCTGGGGGATGACAAGGATATCCGAGAAGATGATCGCGGCATCAATCAATCCGTCGTACCGATCCACGGGCTGGATGGTCAGCGTGGATGCAATCTCCGGGGTCCGGCAGCATTCGAAAAAATCGCGGTTTCCTTTCGCTTCATGGTATTCGGGGAGGTAGCGGCCAGCTAGAGCATTGATTGCTTAGTACAGAGGTAGACAAAAAGTAATTCAATGATAGGTTTCATTGATACACAATGTAAAATATTAACATACCTTGCCGCATAACCCATATTGGCGGACGCGGAACTCGCTCGCCTAAAAGATTACATCAGTTCCTCAATTGTCTGCGCGCGGAATCTCGAGTCCCCTTATACCTCTGGCGGCTCTGAGCAAAAGGTCGTTCTTCAATGGCTCAAATTTTTCTTGCATTCTGAATATAAGTGGGAGTTTTGTGAAACTGAAAATGGTCTGCGGCGGGGTGACATTGAGTAACTTGGGGCCTCGGGCTGTACCGGGCCCAGCCAGAGTCTATTTAATAATTCGCAGTATCAGAAGCTCTTGAACCCTCAACCTATGAAAACAAAGCGTAGTGAGACAGCTTATGCAAAATTCTATGCTAATTAAAATATTGTACAGTTTATCTCTAATCATCCCTCGTCCTCACCAAAGTTCTTTTTCCGCAGATTGCCCAAACTATATAATGAGTCGTTAAACTCCTTCTTCTGCTTGTCTTCAAGGTCTGCTGGTATCTCAGAGGTACCTTCGGAATTCATCTGTGCAGTGATCGCCTCTGATGTGGGCTCCCAATTAAGACCCTCTGACGCTGGCTTCAAGCGGAAAGCCTCAATCAGGGTCGACGGCGAGGGGGGAGTAGTTCTCCATTCTTGTGTTGAATTAGCCTTCCGTACTGCGTCGATGGAAACCACAATCGAGCTCCCCTCGGCAGGAACTGTTAGGTCAAGTACGTTGCCAGAGGCCTGGATGGGGTTCTGTGCTTTCAGCGAGCCATCAGACTCGAGCGTGAAGCAAAGAAGCTTCGAGGACCTGGAATGGACCATGAGTCTCATCAATGAAGTATCTCGTATGGATGAACTTACCCGTCTAATGCAACGAGGATGACATTTGCATTCTCTTGAGAGTTTGCAGGCTTGGTAAGCGACAAGGCCCAGATACCACGAACAACAACTTCAGAATCCGTGCCGTCTTCAACCAAAGAGACCTTGTGTGCGAGACGGCCTTCTTTCCATCTCCACACAAGCAAGTAATCGTCACCTCCGCCTGAAATAAGATATTCCTGCGCCCAGTCAGGAATGCACAAGCTACTAACGAACGAGGTGTGTCCCAGGCAGTAGTTCTCAATAATATGCGCTTGAGGAGGCCCGCGAGAAACCCGAATATGTTCATCGCGGTCCGCAGTGAGGATGTATGATCGCTTCCGGCCTGAAGCTGTATCCAGTGGGATGGATACGTAGGCTAAGGCTGTGAGCATCGACACATGCCCAAGGATCAAATGAAGTTCAAAGGCAGATGTAGGCTTTTCTTCTGCGGTCTTCTCTTTCTGGCCATAGTGTTGCAACTGCTGTTCCAGCGATGCCAGGTTTCGCTTACTGTGAACAGTCAATGTCGTTGCTGCTGGCTGATTCGGCTTCATTTTGCCACGGACTTTGGGCGCGATACTTGATTTTCCAGTATCGATCAGTGGTAAAGAATAGACATCCCCGAATTTATCTCCACACAGGATGGTTTTATCATCGTCGACCAAGGCGATCGCAGATGGCCGCTTGGGCATATGTCTACCAGAACGTAAGCATTTCGCTTGCAATATAAAGCAATCAACATCGGACATACCTCTCGCTCAATTGCTTGAGATTGCCACTCTCTTCTATCTCAAAGACACGAAGACACTTGTCTTCACCAGTGACGGCAACCACATAGTTGCCGTCAGATGACACAGCCAAGATCGGAATCGTGGACCAAGCGGTTGAGGTTTCCGATTGAGGTCCTCTCGCTGTCTGCTCCGGGGCTGGAGAAACCTTTCTCTTTTTAGCTGATGGCTCGTCCCCTTCGGAGCTTGGTGCTACACCGACTACTGTAGAATCTGCTGCATTGGCAGCCTCGGGCCAGATAGCGAGCTGTCTTCCGGTCTCAGCAGCGTAGGTGTATATTTTCGGACCAGCAGAAGCGACAAACAGATTGTGGAAACCAGCTGTTTGCCTCTCTACATATCTGATGCTTTCAATCCGATGTTGGTAGCTGACCACCATATTGAGAGGTACAGGTCGTGCGAAAGTACACCCAAATATTTTGTAGTATTGACTAAATGATTGCTCAAGCACAACGACAAATCTGAGAATCAATTGGCGCGAGCAATCAAACCCAGCGAGACTTGTATAAGTCGTCGATCGTCACAACTACACGCATATACAGTGAGTCCGGCGGCCCTAACGCTGCATTGGGCATTTTTGCACCGCGGCGGGTGGAGCTCACGTGATCGCCTCGCTTCGCGAGTCCACACGAAGAATTTCCCCAAAATGACCGTCCGCGGAATTTCTCTTGATGAACTTTCAACGTCACGATTCATATCGGACAACATCAAATCTCACAAAATTTCTCCTTGCCCTTAAATAACCTATCTTCATTGAATTAAGAAGACATGGGGGGCAAGTCTGCTAGCAAGGCCGCTTACTTCGATAAGCTCAAGGCCCTTCTCGATGAGTACAACACCGTCTTCATTGTCGGTGTCGACAATGTCAGCTCTCAGCAGATGCACGAGATCCGTGTCGCTCTCCGTGGCCAGGCCGTCGTCCTGATGGGTAAAAACACTATGGTATGTTTGGTTGTCCTGATTTCACTGTTTCCACAGCCATTGACCATGAAATCCAGGTTCGCCGTGCCATCAAGGGCTTCGTCACCGACAACCCGGAGTACGAGCGTCTGCTTCCTCACGTCAAGGGTGAGTAGAATACCTTTACCTGTGTGGACGGGGAACAATGGAATTGGAATTATTGGCTAATTTCTGTATGATAGGCAATGTTGGTTTCATCTTCACCAACGGCGACCTGAAGGATGTCAAGGCCAAGATTCTTGCCAACCGTGTCGCTGCTCCTGCTCGTGCTGGTGCCGTCGCTCCCGCCGACGTCTGGATTCCCGCTGGTAACACCGGTATGGAACCCGGTAAGACTTCTTTCTTCCAGGCTCTCGGTGTCCCCACCAAGATTGCTCGTGGTACCATTGAAATCACCACCGATCTGAAGCTCGTTGAGGCTGGTGCCAAGGTCGGTCCCTCTGAGGCCACCTTGCTCAACATGCTGAACATCTCCCCCTTCACCTACGGTATGACCATCGCCCAGGTGTACGACCAGGGCCAGACCTTCCCCGCCGATGTTCTGGACATTGAGGAGTCTCAGCTCCTCGATGCCTTCACCAGCGCCATCAAGACCATCACCACGGTCTCCCTGGCCCTCAACTACCCCACTCTGCCCTCCGTCATGCACTCTCTCGTCAACGGCTACAAGAAGGTTCTGGCCGTCGCCATCCAGACCGACTACAGCTGGCCCGAGATTGAGGAGCTCAAGGACCGTATCGCCAACCCTGACGCTTACGCTTCCGCCGCTCCCGCCGCCGCCGCCCCTGCTGCCGGTGGTGCTGCTCCTGCTGCTGAGGAGAAGAAGGAAGAGGAGGAAGAGCAGTCCGACGAGGACATGGGCTTCGGCCTCTTCGACTAAACTCTCGCAAGATTCCTGCCCGAGTTACGCTTGCCATGTATTAGACCATTCCATGTCCGATCTTGACGGTCGGACTAATGAAAAAATGACTATCATGGATTTTGTGGACTTTGCATTCTCATCTAGATGTGGACGTAGACACGCTCCACTGTCTTCGATGAGTAGCAGGTAAGCCAGCATTTTTTCCTTGATTTCTTCCCTACACCTGCACATTCCCTGTCCTGGCGGATGATTATATTTTTTAACTCGGAGCCCCTTGTGGGTGCCTTGAAGATCAAAAACATCGCAACAACAAACACTCTAATTTTTTGATGACGCCTATTTCTATCCCTTGCCTCTTTACCATTACATGCACTCGTGCTATTCATGACTAGATGCTGATTGTGGTAACAGGATATTCTTGACACACTTTCGTAGAATCAATCAACAAATAGGATTTATCTGTGTGAATTGCGCCGGTAGTATCTCACCACCTAAGTGGGACTTAGGTTGACTGTAGCAGGTAATCACTATGAATGAATATATTTTGTCCACATTTCGGCTATTGAAACGCTTTGCGTTGTGAAAGTACATTCCTCTCTACAGATATATAGTCTCTTGGTATCAACAAGCAAACAACCATCCTTAACTACCGCCAAACCTCCCGCCAAACCCTCCCAGATCCCTCCTGAAGAATTTCCCAATATTCTTCAAATTCTCGTTCAAGTTTGAGCTCATATCCCCGCCTTGACCCTGTCCCTGCCCTGTCGTTCCAGAAGAAGTAGGGCCGGATACTGCGCCGTTACTACCACTAGGATTAGCCGCGCTGGAAGAACCCATCGGCGTGCCGAATCGGTCGACGCCATCCTTGGCCGCTGAGATGAGGGCGGACCCGAGCATGGACGGGTCAAAGCGGGTAGGCAGATTCGAGGCGCCAATGGACGCCGCAGCCCCTAGTCCGAGCCCCTGGGAGACGGAAGTCGCTGAAGGGACAGGGGTGGTCTGCATGGCAGCCAGGACGGGGTTGCTCTGCTGGAGATTCGAGGCGTAGCGATCGGAGGCGCGGTGGATCTGGAAGAGTTCCAGGAGGTGGTTCTGCTCCTGGCGGCTGCGGATGCCCTTGAGGTCGAGGATTTTGCGGAAGTTTGCGTTGTTGCGGTCGGCGATGTGGATGAGATAGGCTTGAACGAGGGCTTCGGGGGGTGAGGGGTGCACTTGCAGGGTTTTGAGGAGGGTTTCGATCTTGGAGAAGCTGGCGTTGACGCGCTTTACGAAACTTGCTGGAGCTGGTGCGGGGAGAAGGGAGGAAAGGCCGGTTTTGAGAGTGTATGTGTCCAGAAGCATCTGGTCATATTAGCTTTCAGAACATTTCCCGGGGTTAGAGGCGTAGGACATACCTGCTCGGCGCCAGTCTCCGTAATAGGCTTGCATTGGAATATATTCGAGATGAACTGGGTCGACACGAGCTCTACAACATGGTCGGCGAAAGCTCTAGCATACTGCTGCTTATGCAAGAACTGCAAGATTTCCGAGAACGTGGCCTGGACCTTGGACAGAAGCTCTCCAACATAAGAGCTTTGGTCACTAACGGCCTCCAGTCGACTCCAGGGCGTGTTGCGCATTTCGCGCCAGGAGGGCTCTAGGTTGATCTCGACTTTCTGTACAAGACCCCTGATTGCGGCAGATGCAATGCCCATGAAAGAGTCTGCTTGACTTTGCAGGTCCACGCTTTGTTTGAGATTCTTGTCGAGCCTGCCTTTGATCTTCTCTTCCAACTGGTTGCAAGTGGTGTAGCAGTAATCGGCCGTATTGAGGACCAAGATGAGGTCTTCCAAGGATGGCACATTCGACGGTGTATGTCCCGTCGGCCGTTCGCTGATATAGTTCAGAAGGACTTGCTGCGCATACTGATCCAGATACTTGGCGAAGACCTTGGCCAGGTCAGCAAGACTTCCACCGGTGGAGAGTTTCGCACACTGCTGCAAGGAGTTTCTGTAGAAAGCAAAGAGTTCCGTAGATGAGGATATCACGATGTGGGAATCGAATTCCTCATCCGGTGGCCTAATGGGTTGTTGCCGGTACTTGGGTATAAGCGCAGCCAGCTGCTTGTCCTGAGCTTCAACCCATACGCTCAGGTATGGTTCGAATGCCTCCGAAATAGCCTGGCCGAAGACAGGAGTCTCGGTCGAGGCAAAGGTGTCAGTGGACGGCCGGCCCGGGCTGGCAAACCGACGCTCAAGGGAATGCTCAAAGTCCAGAGTCTCCTGAAGACAAGAGAGTAGCAGATTAACATCGAGCGTTTGACCGCTCCGAACGGACCGGGACAATATCCCCTTGAAATCCTCGCGGGTTCCCTCGCAGAAGACATTTGCGAGATTCTCGTTGACCCTCCAAAACGCCGGGAAGATCACCGCATACTCCTCATCGTAGATCTTCAGAATGCGCCGGAACCACGAATACCTCCGGGAGATATTGTCCAGCGAGCCCGCCTCTTCGTTGTTCCGGAAGACCTGCCGATATTCCCGCAACTGAAAATTGCAATACCAGGTCACCAGCCTGGATCTCGCACTCTCCCCCAAGGCATCCATGACCTGACAGCCCTCCGACAGCGCGATTCGATTCTGAGCAACTTCCCCTTTGGCAAACGCCAGCTCAAAGTCCTCACAGACCTGCTCCAGCAATTCCCGCTGAATATCCGCCACGTTCCTACTCAAGAGCGCAATCTGGTCAATCGATCGGTATGACTTGAAGTGCGCCATCAGCTGAATCACCGCCTGCAGCAGCTGGGCGCACTCCCGGTACTGCCTCGTCTTGCTCAGGGCACGGAGCTGGTCGTACGCCGTCGTCAGCATCTGCAGTCTCTTGAGTGCGGTCATGGACTGCGTCAGATTCTTCTTCGCATTGTCCAGCTGCTTGATGTCCGCCGTCATCTCCGTAATCGCTTGTTCCGTCTTGGATGCGCGGTCGCGCACATCGTCGATTTTCTTGAACAGCTCTGTCAGATCGGCCTTGGCTGCCTGGATGCGCTCCACGCTCTCGGCGTTGGAGGTGACCTGCTCCTCCACCAGCGTGGCAATGTCATTGTCGAGCTCGTCTTCATATTCACGGAGGGATTGTGACACCTGGGAAACGGAGGATAGGGTGGAGGGGTGGGAGAAGATCGCGTTCAAGTGGTCGATTGGGTCGTAATCAGCTATATCATCGGGTATTAGCAAGTCCGTTCAAATGATTTGAATTAAACGAGATTGGTGTGCTCACCAGCATTCAATGGATCCAGGTCCGCGGCGCCGTTGGGTGGCATATGGCCGGTAGAGGAGGTGGGAGTCGAATCGGACATTCCATTAGCTCTTAAGGGTAGTAAACGCAGGGCACATGCTGCAGTTGTGACGAGTAATCATCTGCTAGTTAGCCCAAGTGAGAATACAAGGGATCAAAGGAAAACTAGGGAGCGAGATCTAGCTGAAGGCCATTGTTGCGGATAGCTGTCGATAAATCGAATATCGGCGCGGAGCAGCTTAGCGTATGCCTTGGCGTTCAGGCATCGAAAATTATTGATTCAAGCAATTACTATCTACAACCAGGACTTGAGCCGGAATCGAGATCATTATAATGGAAAGACCGTATCAAATGTCATCTTCATACTATGATACCCATCTACCTCTCACGAAAATGGTTGCTGTAGTGTAAGTACCGCAGCAGAAAGCGGCCGATGTGTATTTTCTCTTCTATGGGACATGATATCGTAGCAATCCAGTCGGATAACGCTCTTTTCAAAACAACAATAAAGCGAGATAACCCCAAATGGCAATTATGATGCCAGACCATTCGCCAAAGCCATGCAGAAAATGTAACCACCCATATGATATGAATAGAATCTGTACTCCGAGCTACCGCACCTGTTTCTTCTGTGGTGCGTTGAATGACATTGAAGAGAGATCTTGAACATTGAGATGGTGATCGTCTCAAGTGCTAGACCGTTCCAGGAAGAAAAGCTTCGGGAGGTAACGTTCCTTGTGCCTGCAGATGCCAACACAGTTAGTCATAATGTAGGATCGATACGGACGAGTTCGGGTAGCCTTACCTTGAGTTGTTCAAAGTTCTTCAGAGCAGCCTCCATGTTCCAACCATTCCCCGATAGTGCCATTTCGGAATACTGTAAAGTCATGTTCGTCTTCGTGCTCATCTGCATCACCAGCTGCTCTTGCTGGACCTGCGCCTCGGGCTTCCCGGGCAACGGCATACCATAGCCTTCCGGGAGTGCTGGGGGAGCTGCCGGGGGAGCTGCTGGCTGGACTGCTGGCTGAACCGACTGAGGGGCCACTAGCGCTTCAGGAACCCATGCCTCATGTCCTCCATATGCTCTCAGACAAAGAACGTCACTGATCACTCTGATACCCCCAACTCCTCCACCAGGACCAAGGATAAATGTCCTATCAAAACTTCGCACCTCAACTTTTCCATCACTAAGCTCCTCAAATTTCCCATGAACCATGATCAAGAGACCACCCACTCCAGTGCCGCTCTGCCCGGACGGATCAGGAAGACCCGGTACGGGAAAGCATTCGATGAGCCATTCGTTGGGATTAGCTGCCACCTCAGGGTGTTTGGTTTTGGGGAGACTATTCCAGACTTCTCGAATCTTCTCCACGCCGACAAAAGCGCGAGACATTCTAGCTGGAAGGTGGTTGATCTTGAGTAAGTTTCTGCTCTTTTTGATGTAAGGATCCCAGCCAGCGGTCTCGGTCTGTTGAGCCCTCGGCGCGGATGTATTAACGTTTAAGGAGAAAGTCGAGCGATTGTCGTAAACGCCGTTGAGAAGATCGTTGCGGTCATTGTCATAACCAACAAAGAATGCCCGGACAAAGTTCTCCGCGATTTGCGATTCATCCAAGAAGTGAGGTGGCTGAACGGGAATCGGCGTTTTCTTCTGGGCAGCAATCTCCTCCGCGGTCCGGACTTCAACATTGTTCAATACTCGTAACTTCGGGTACCACTTCATCATTGTGTCCTTGAACGTAGGATCAGCGCTAAAAGGGCTACCCGTAAGGTCGAGGAATTCGAGGTTGCGGAATTTCCATCGCCAACCGATCAAGGACTGCGCGTCTTTGAAGTTATTATTCGAGAGGTCCAGATTTTTCAAATCCGGGATCGTTTGGGCTAGACTTGTGACGACTGCTATGTTCGCGAGTTGGTTATCTGCAAGACTGACACTCTCGACGGCCTCACGCCTTGCTGTAGAATTGTCGAAGCTCATCTCCCAGACTTTCATCAGGGCGGGGAAGAACTTGGACTCGGTGGATGTGCTATTGAAGATGCCCATCGCCAAAAGATCGGGGTCGCTGGCCAGCATCGAAAGGTCAAGCAATTTTGTCTGCTGATAATATCGCTTGCCCAAAATCGCAGTCATCTTGCTCTTGGTATCGGCGGTCGAGGGAGCACCTCCATTCTGCGCGATATCCGAAAGCATCGGTTGATCCGTCATCCCATTCGCGGACGGCCCGTACGGTTCGATCGTAAGAGGCGCACCCGCGAAACTAAAACCATTGAGCTGAAGCATTCTATCCAACAATTCGGGTCGGATAGACACTATTACAGAGTCGCCTTCAACTCGCGACTAGTGAAAGTTAGCAAGGCTTAAGAGACCTTGAAACCGCAGTCACCCAAACAAACAAACGCTCAAGAAAAAAGGACCCTAGACCTTGCCGATCGTCGTTCTGAAGTACCATGCCTGGAGAAGACGAGAACAGACCGGAGAGTATGACCGCTGCGCGTTTTTGCTGTCGGTGACCGCCAATTCTGGTGTTGCACATACCTTTGTTATTCTTGCGCGGGTGCCAGCTTTCGAATCGGGTGCAGTGAGTTTTTTCTCGAGGAAAGCGATGAGACTCTCAAGGCCTCCGTCGCGATTGGAAGCCGCCTTGCTCTGTTTCCAGCCACGGACGCTGACCTGTTCCAGACCCGCTCCTCGAGTTCCCTGCCGGATATTCGCTTGCGAGTCCGCATTACTGGCGATCGCTTTCTGAATCGCATTCAAAGTCCTGTCAGTCCGGTCCCGAGCTTGAGGCCGTCCACCAGCCGGAGTCGCACGGCCTGTGTCGCCGCGCGCCCGCTTTCCGCGCCCGCGAGCGGCGCCCCCATCCATAGAAAGGTCACCATCTCGGTCAATTCGCGTCGAACCCCGCTTGCGGATACCTCCGCGATCCGAAGCGCCGGAGCGAACTCGAGAGCCCTTTCCTTTCATGTTGTTTTAATATTAATGAAAGTCTTAGCTGGACGAGAGTTGAAAGGGCTGAACGTGGACGTTGGAAGGACTTGAGGGTGGGTGAGAGGCGAAAATGCGCGGTGCGCCTCGAAGGAACCGAGTTTCACTTAGAGATTCGACATGCAACGAATGGAATAGGTGAGTAAGGAGAAAAAGAAGGCGAGGATTTTCAAGTACGTGGTTCCAAAGGAGATGAGGTGATGGAGTTGTATGTTTTCGAGGAGATGAACGAGGTAATGTGAACCTCTGGCTGAGGTTTGAGGCTGTCGGACAAAAGTAGAGAACAAAAAAGTGACGTGAATCAAAAGCATTTCGGCAGGCTCCAGCATGGTCACGTGGGCGGACTTCTTGTTGCCTGAGGTGAGCTACCATATCAAGCTCCGAGTACTTTGCGTTTAGGTAGGGAAGCCGGTAACAGGCTCATATGACTATTTGTCCTCGCTGTCCCTCAACAATTGCCTCTATGGTGTAGTTGGCTATCACGCAGGTCTCATATCACATGACTCTTCTGTCAACAGAAGGGATGTTCCTGAAATCCTGAGGTCTCCAGTTCGATCCTGGATGGAGGCAATTTTTTTCTTTTTCCTCTCACATATGACCAGAAGAGTACTTCTGGGATATCTCAAGGTCGGGAGTTTGATTCTCCCCGGAGGCAATTTTTTGGATTTTGTTTGCGTTAATCTTTTGCCCTGACGTTGAGACAACCAAGACCGAATATCGATCCCACCTGGCTTAATGCAACTTTTAGCAAAAAGGCTATCTGCTCTCCATTACCACGTGACTGTATACAATCCGATACCTGAGTCTGAGATTTAGTGGGCTCCATGCACCAATCAGCAATTGCTCTCTGTCCTCTTTGAAATACCAATACCGCTGCAGCCAGATTGCGTGGCTTATCAGTTGTACCTGATACGCGCGGTACCGCCGTCCACGCCTCCAAGTCTCCATCACCTCTTAGCGTCTACTATAGTTCGTTTCGGGGTTCATCAGGACAGCTTGTTCCCAAAACCAGACTTGACGAGGAGAAATTTCCCGACGCTCAATCTTGTTATTGCTGATGATTGTTTCGCCGAGTGACCTTACTGACCTGTAAGTTGCGTCGCTGCCTCCTGTGCCGTTGTATTTACTTGCCGTGATTCCAAACTATTTACCAATTGAGCTTCATTGACATTGAATACCTCCGCTATAGATTCCCCTCCGTGCGGGCGCTAGTTTGTTGCTGATCAATTCGTTCGAGCTGCTGCTCAACGTCGTTTACTTTTCGATCTTATGATCGTCGCTCATTCAAGAGATGCCTGCCAAGTCGCGATTCACGAGGCTTGATGCTTTCGCCAAAACAGTCGAGGATGCTCGCGTCCGTACCACCTCCGGAGGTATCATCACTCTGGCCTCGTTGGTAGTCATCCTGTATCTGGTTTGGGGAGAATGGGTGGATTATAGACGAGTGGTTGTTCTTCCAGAATTGGTTGTCGACAAGTCAAGAGGTATGGACCTACAAAGAGAAAGAAGACATGGAAATAGGGACTGATGCGAACAATGGCATTTGGCAGGCGAGCGAATGGAGATCCACATGAACGTCACCTTTCCCAGACTACCATGTGAGCTTTTAACGCTTGACGTGATGGACGTTTCGGGCGAACAGCAAGTTGGCGTGGCACATGGCATCAACAAGGTGCGCCTGAGTTCGCCTGCCGAGGGAGGCCGTGTGCTGGATGTTCAAGCTCTGGACCTGTAAGCAGCCAATTTCTTGTATCATTCGCCAATCGCTAACAAATGCGTGCGTCCGGCAGCCACTCTGAAGAGGAAATCGCCAAACACCTCGACCCGAACTACTGCGGCGACTGCGGCGGCGCCGACCCCCTACCCAACTCCATCAAGCAAGGCTGCTGCAACACCTGCGAGGAAGTGCGCGAAGCTTACGCAGCCAAGAATTGGGCCTTTGGCAAGGGCTCCAACATCGAGCAGTGCGAACGGGAGGGCTACGCGGCGCGCATCGACGCCCAACGCCGCGAAGGCTGCCGCATCGAGGGCGTCCTGCGCGTCAACAAGGTCGTCGGCAACTTCCACATCGCCCCCGGCCGCAGCTTCACCAACGGCAACGTGCACGCGCACGACCTGCAAAACTACCTCGACCTCGAGCTCCCGGACAACGAAAAACACACCATGACCCACCAGATCCACCAGCTGCGCTTCGGCCCCCAGCTCCCCGACGAGCTCTCCGACCGCTGGCAGTGGACAGACCACCACCACACCAACCCGCTCGACGACACGAGCCAGGAGACAAATGACCCGGCCTACAACTTCGTCTACTTCGTCAAGGTCGTCTCAACCTCCTACCTGCCCCTGGGCTGGGACCCCCTCGTCTCGTCCTCCATCCACAACGCCCCCCACGACCAGACCCCACTCGGCTCCCACGGCGCCGCATACGGCGCCGCAGGCAGCATCGAAACGCACCAGTACTCCGTGACCTCGCACAAGCGGTCCCTGCGCGGCGGCAACGCCGCAGACGAAGGGCACAAGGAACGTCTGCACGCCGCCAACGGCATCCCCGGCGTATTCTTCAACTACGATATCTCGCCGATGAAGGTCATCAACCGCGAGGCCCGCCCCAAGAGCTTCTCGGGTTTCCTCACGGGAGTCTGCGCCATCATCGGTGGTACTCTGACCGTTGCCGCGGCCGTTGACCGTGCGATGTACGAGGGGGCCCTGAGAGTGAAGAAGTTGCATTCAAGCTGAGTGTCGTCCGTATTAAGCAGAAAAGAGAAAGAGAAAGAAAAATACAAGATGTATCACTTCCAGATGGAACTGAAAATTTGATTCGAACTGTGGTTGATACGAGAGTTGTCGGTGTCTTGTCGAAGAAGTGATCGGGATTACTGGTAGCCAAGGCGTTTCGGACATTCCAGCATTGCATTGTTGTCTTCTTATATACTCGCGAGGAGCAGTGTCGAATTTGACAGAGCATATATAGCAAATCAGAGAATATTGGTTTAACTCTTTATGAGCTTCCCTTGTGCTGTGGCCAAATCGATATATCCTTGAGGTTGACCATGGGCCATTTTAGTAGCAAGTAGAGTAATGAGAGATTGAAGTTGATAAAGCCAGGCCTTATCCTGCCCAGTTGTATGTAATGCGTTGTATGTACACGAAACCAGCACAGTAAGCCACAGAGACATGTACGGTAGAATGATTCTTCCCCAATGAGTCAAAGCAAGTCAGTCGACCGCCGCAACGATGGAAAAAGACACGAAAGAATGATGAGCAACTGAAGCAGTACCGAAGACGCCAGACCTGCTCTCACAACTCCATTCCATGCGTATGCGAAGGAGCAATTGCTGTAGCAAAGTAAATGGGAAAAAAATCAGCAAGGGAAATCCCGCGCAGGAATCTAACAGTCTAACTCTAGGGAGCGTAAGAAAGTCGCATAGATGCAAGCCCTTTTGAGGCACATTTGACAAAGCAGGAAAAATCATAACATCTGAAAGAGAGCGCAGACGCTGATATAAGACGACAAAAGGAACAGCGCGATTGGGAGAAGGGGAGCAAGAAGAGAAGGGCTCTAGGGAGGGGAAAAGGGTCAAATTGTGTCGAGAAGGAAAGGACTAATAATGCAAATGATTTGCATTACCAAAGTAGCCAGCTTGCTGGTTCGGAGGCTGGCTTTGTGGATACATTGGCGGCGTTTGGGGTGCCTGAGACGCAAATGGCCCATACCAAGACTGACGTCGAGGCTCATCAGGACGATAAGATTGGTTGAGAGCATCCCAAGTGTGACTCGCCGCCGGGAGGTTGTACACACCGCTTTGAAGGCCACTTTGTGGCCCGTAATTGTGAGGAGGGGTTGTGGCAAGCTGCTGCTGTTGGTGGTGCTGCCAGTGTTGTTGGCGCTGCGCAATTGCGTGCTGCACCAGCTGATTCGACATTCCTTCTTTGATACTCTTCTTCTCACGCTCTCGAGCATCAATTGCACCAACAAGGCCCATTGGGTCAACGGGAGGTGCCTGTTTGCTCTTGTCGTTAGAGATATCGAAGAAGGAAGATCCTGTCATACGAGCCACGTGCTCCTGCTCCCGAGCGGAGAGGTGGGATGAAACGTCGGTAAAGTTCATCATGCTATTGGCGCCACGGGAACGGGGCCGAGGTTGGGGATCTCTGGGAATCGTCATCTGAGACTTGGAGCGAGTATGAGCCATCCAGTCTCCCGAAAGCGGTCTCCGAGGTGGAGGAGTTGTAGAAGTTGCTCGGTGGTGGTGCAGATGCACTGGCGGGCTAGGGGCAGCTCGTTGCTGCACGAATTGTTCTGGGTTAAGACCGCCCCCAGGGGTGGTTGGACGTGCCATGCCTGGCTGCCATAGCATACTCCGCCGGTACTCGTCCTGACTGGGAGACCTGGAATGACCGCGGTCCATGGGATGCGTCGGCACCGCATAGCGCTGTTTTTCCGTGGCATCCGAACCGGTCCTGTGATGCGTAAACTTCCTCAGAGTGTCCGACGTGCTCGGACGTCCAGTGGTGGGCAGGTAGGTAAGTGTTGGCCCGAAATCCACTGTTGGAATGTCGGGATCGATTCCCGACGGCTCGTCCAGCGTATAACGGGCGTCCCCAATGACAAGATCCTTCTTGGGTTCCGTTCCCACGGTTTTCATGACACCCATTCTGGGCTTTGAAACGGACTTGACGGACTTTTTGCTATATACCGACTCGTGTGTACTAGCATAGTCAGGGGAAGTTGTGGAAGCGTCATCGTAGACGCTCTCATCATCCGGTTGGCGTTCTTTGACGGGCGAAGGAAATGACAGCTGACGGGAGCCGACTTGGTTCAGAGCTTCTTCGTCCACTGTATGGCGCAGGTCATCGTAGCTGGGCTCCCCAGTGGGACTGGTAGGGTCCAACTCTCTGAGCTGCTGCGAAGGCACGGGCTTCCTTCTCACAGCTTTTGTACCTTCTAGGTGAAGATCGCCTGCGTCTGGTTTGACAAGTGGCGGACCGAAGACATTGTGCACACTATCTGGTGCTGGTGAGCTCTGCGGTTGATCTGCGAAACTCGTATTCATCGGAGCCGATGGACGCTGGAAGTCTTCGGTGCCACTGGACTCCTGTTTTCCATGTTGGGCCGTTGGGGGTAGAGCGAAGTGGGATAGATTCATCTTTCCAGCGGCGGCGAGCTGTGTGAGAGTGCTGTCGGACATCCTGTTATTGGCCTTCCTCAGATCCGGCGAAGGTAATGGCCGGTTTGAAGGAGTCTCTCCTGGTGCATGCATAAATGCTGGCGGCATGGCTACTGGCTCAGGAGGGGATTGGGGTCGAAGATTCTGCCCAATTGCGGCGGCCTGAGGATCTACTCGTTGCTTCCAGTCACCCTCTTCACTGCTACGGCCACTGAGACTAGGAGTGCCGGCTTGTTCCCGTTCCGCTGGCACTAGATCGTGATCGGAAGATGACGGTGAGCCCTCCACGACCAGAGCCTGCGCGCGTTTGTGCATGGAATTGATTGCTGTCGTATCCGAGAAGCCTCGAGAATGATAACTGGATGCAATGTTTTCCTTTGGCGATTCAGTTAGGATGGCATCTGCTGAGTGGTTGTATTCTGGCCGGTTCTCGGGCAACAAGTGATGGTTGCGAGGGGCCCCCGCGGGCACATTACTATAGCGATTCGGGAGACTGGCCCTAAAGCGTGGTTTTCTTGAAGAAATACTGCTGGCCCTGCTCCCTGCCGTGGCCATACGCTGAGCTGTCGCGTCCTTCAGCTGCTTCCTCCATTCCGCCTCAGTCCAGGTGTGGCTACCCGGCATTTGCATCAGACTCGCTACATCCAGGACGTCCAAGTATCCATAACGCCGTTGGTTGGGGAATGCGAACATGATGCTCTTGATGTGATTCGTGGCAGCGATGAGGCGTGTCGGCCGACCATAGAGGTTGAAAGTGTCGAAAGTGGGGATGAGGAAGCGAATCATCATTTCGAAGCCAGAGATGGCAGGATGGACCTCAGGCATGACGAAGACGAACCCCTCAGAAGTCGACTCTGGATTCGAATGAATGGTGACAGTCCCTTCAATTTTCACAAGAGTCGACTGATCGATCAAGGCCTTGGACTGGGGGTATATGGCATAAGCAGCATAGGCGTTCGTGATGGTTGCAACAGGTTTCGCCTTTTTGGTCTTCTTCGTGTCGTAGAATTTGATGTCTCCGGTGGCCAGTCTAGGCGCCCGATCGTAGGCAGACTTCTTTAACGACTTCTGCGCCTTCTGGTACTCTTTCTCGTTCGGAGGCGAGATGACAAACCAGCAGCGTCTCCAAGGTGTCCCTGCTCCAAATCGTACACGGGCCCAATCTTCATGCTTGAAGCGGTTGCGCTCGAGAATGGATCGGATGTCGTTGAGATTTTTGCCTTTGCCGGCAATGATCGAGCCTGTGTACGCTTCATACAGCGAGGTGTGCTCGAACAGGGCAAGACGGATGGCTGAGGCCCACTGGGTTAGCGAATGGAAAGAATTGAAAAGCAGCAGGTACCGATTCTGCCCGGCAGAACATATGCTCAAGACATTCTTCAGTGGCTCCATTGCTTGGTTTCTAGTGGGCAACGATTCAATCTGGTTTTCGTTAGAGAGTCCAATCAATCTATAACCCTTCATCTGGTACTTACGGCTTTAATCGAAGCATCTGCCAGATTGATGAATGTGGAAGGAACTTCTTCCCCCTCTGGTGCTGCGTCCAGCGCAGCGGCATCCCATACTGAAAGAACAGTGCCGATAAGTTGCGCATAGCATTCAACCCATTGTCGATCGGAACAAGGCCGGCCCTCTAAATGCAATCGAGTCAGTTCGTGCTGGTTTCGACAGATACTCGGGAGAGCACATACGGGTATCCAGATCATTCAGTTTGAGAAAATATCCTTCATGGTACAATTTGTTCGCGTGATTATTGAGGTAAGTGAATATCGGCTGAAGTTCTGCCGGCGTATCTTCTGAAAACTCCGTCAACGGAGGATTGTGAGAGAAGACCGTCGATGCTGGCCGTGAAATGCGGCGTTCCGCTTTTGTTGTCAACTGCGACGGCGAGCCTTCTATCGGTGATGGTGTATCGGGAGAAGGAGTCTCGAATCTTGACGGGGGATTGCTCAATGTGATTGAGGCTGAAGACGTACGATGATGCTGTCCGGCATTGTCCTTACGGGACGAGCCACCGAAGGCTGATAGGAAAGACCGCACTGATAACGCAAGGGGTTATTAGTTGCCGTCATTCGGAATTCGGGAAGGGACGATCGTCTACTCACCACGCGAACGAACCATAATGATCGAGGTCTAGACTCTGGTGACTGATCTACTGTAGAATGAGGTAGAAGTTGCGGAAGAAAAGGCCAGCTGCCGGCTGTCCTCTTGAGACGACAGATATGCCACCAACCGTCAGACCACTCGACCGGAACGATAGAAAAAGTGTGAGGTCGCGGCTAAACAACGGAGAATCAACGAGAGATGAAGAGTAAGGAAAAAGAGTAACAGTGTGTTGAATCCGGGCTCCTCCGCGCGGAGGTAGCAATGGGGTCTCGGGCCCGCCAAGAGTGGGATCTATTGAAGAGATGATTCCATGTAGGATTTGATGAATCCTTGGAATAGACGAAAATAGCGTTTTGAAAGAGTGGCAGGACAGGTCACAACCGGACAGAGTCGCAATGACCGCCAAGATGGGCTGGTGACGAGGAAAGGTCAGGTTGCAAGCGCCTGACTTGGATAATCGGTAGTCACAGGCTTGGTGTCTCAGTCTCTCTTTGACCGGTGGAGAGAACGAAGGCGGGGGAGAACAGCGGCAGTGTCGGCGACAGAAATGAGGAGAAGAGGAGAGAGAGAATAGTTTCTTCGAGGAGGAAATCCAGAAAACGAGTGAGAGAGGAAATAATAGAAGAAATCAAAGAGAGATGAGAGGAAGACGGATCATAGGGTAAGGAAGGTAGTAGTACTCCGTAGTAGTAGGAGGAGTACGTATTGTAGTGGTGGTTGCCGAACGTGGGTCTAACGGGGGAAACGGTAACGGTATTACCACACTGCAGAGCTTCCCTTTTGACCTTTTTTTTCCTTTTGAATTATCCTGTGGCGGTGTCCAGGGTCGAGGGACGATCAGGAGAATATTGATTGTAGTCAAAGAATAGGGATGAAATAGGAGAAATAGTATTAGGAGGAGGAGTTGATGGAACTATTAGGTAGACTAAGTAGATACTAGGCATAATAATACACCATAGGTATGAGAGACGTGCATGCATCTCTAAGGTCTCTCCGGGCCAAGTCGCGGCTGGCGTCATAGCCGTTATCCTTTTGGTCTTCCGCATGGACACCTTTCATCATATCTGGACGTTTGACTCTAGGCTTATCCATTCTCTTCCTTGAATGCTATGGCCATTGCGCTCATTCCAGTCGGTCATTCTGTCCATGATGTGACCAGACACATTCTTGTCTTTGCTCCTCCGCTCCTGTGTATACTGCCATTAATCTTGTTACAATAGGCAAAAAAGGTCACATTAATGGTGTAATCATTTGGTAGACTGTCACTACTCACTAGCCACTGGCAGGTGTTAATGGATAATGATAGTAAATAATAGTAGCAATATTTATCATTGGTTACTAAATCATTTGTGACGCGGCCAGACCAACCACCCCGCGGTAAGGACAGGAAAAGTATCTAATAATAACCGGAAGTACCGTAGTCTGTATTCTATCTACCTTAGGGTATCTTATGCAGACTACGGTAGACGCAATATACTACTAGTTTGCATAATAATAATAGTGCTCTTATGGACGGATAAATGACAGAATCTAAGATGGTTAATAATAATACCAAATAGGGGCCGGGTCTCTGGAAGATAATTTCTCGCTCAGAGGAGCAGCAGAACAGGACATTTAACTCTTCCAGACTGTTGTTTGCTTACAAATTTGACCATAGTGTTTTATTATTCTGACAAAACAAATCTGACCCTGTCCGGTGCACTCCTTACTCCAGTCACAATACACCCAAATATAGCAACACAGAAATACGCATGTCTTACTGGTAAGAGAGAATCCAAGGGAGAAGCAGAGGTGTCTATTCTCGAACTAGACTAGACTGCTAAATTATCACGGCTGTTGCTGATTGCTTGGCGAAAGATGAAAAGTGCCCTTTTCTTTTTAAAGCTTCTCTATGTGTTGTGATTTCCACGGGGCGAGGAGAAGCAGCTGCATAGGTGAGCGCCAAGCGCAATTCAGTTCAACAGCGAAGTTGTAAGGACGTTGGATATTTGGGCTTTTTCACAATTGGACAGCACTTGCCAGCCGAACACATCCGAATGGCCACAAGGGCAATCCTTGTAGGTAAATGTCATTCGAGGCCATTAAGGTATTGTAAGCCCCAATACCATGCAGCCACATCTTGGGGAACGCCGGCCGGCTATTTGGGGTACCTCTCTATGATTCCCACAAAGGAAGTTCATGTAGGAGGATTCGATATCATCCTGCGGCCGGTCTTTGTGTATCAGTGCAAGCTAATCAGTGGCAAACTTCTGGTCCGACGAGAGGACGGTCGAAGTCTAATTCCCAAGTCCTAACACTTCTGTGCCTGTCCGGGCTGTCCCTGGCTGCATGCCATGCATCAAGCCACTTGATTTGTCTCCAGGTTCGCCATAAAAGGCCGACGTCGGTGGATTTTCTCTTCGAACTCCAGCGAAGAATGAACCTGTGTCGAGTTACAACTGTATGATTGTGCTAGATCATGGCACAGCGATCATCTACTAGTGACTGATCCGGGGCAGCGAGTTTATCACCTTAGACTCGGTAGTTAGAGCGGAGCTTACCATCAGATATCCATCGGACGCGCACTGAAAGCAGCGATCTTTGCTGTAATAGGAGTCCAGATGGCAGATTATGACCTCAGTAGTGGGCTTAATTTTCTCTTGACCCATGGACTTGGATGATCAATCCGAGGAGCCCTTGGTGATCGACCACGTAATCATAATTTATTAGTAGATATTCCCTCATCCTCGTGCAGTACCTCTCTTAATACCAACAGTCCATGGCCAGCTTGGAAACTTTAGCGCATTCGCGGTGACTGAATCCCGATCATATCCTCGACAAGCCACCAGGGACTTACGTCAAGTCGTTGATTTATCGCATAGTTCATCACCGGAAGCCCGGGCCCTAACTTGTTGTCTCCCTGTCTCGAGGTCTTCGTCTTGGCCCGAAGTATGATCATTATTAGTGAGCAATAGGAAAAGACCAATCTTCATTCTACAATCGATCAGTAGTATCCACATTTTAATTGACTCGACCTAGGTCACGATTATCAGCATTATTCCATACTGATTTTGGTCTATTTGAGCGTGAACGTACTTGGCACTTCACGAGCATCCAAAGGGGCCATATCGCTCTGGTGGACTATTCCGTAACCATTTCTCAGATCATGGATTGTTTAAGAAGATCACAAAGACGGCCTAACGGACATTCAGAGATCCTTTGTTGGTCTGACCCTCCAGGAAGGCGCCATTCAGCACACCGCAATCACGAGCGGACACTGGACGATTCAAAGACTCAGACTAGACTGTCAGTCTGACTCGATGCATTCAACTGTTGGAGTATCAATGTGTTCCAAACCGGCAGTGGATTCGAGTTAAATCAGGAGTCGACTGCTATATGTTTCTGATAGACCGTTCGAGCGGAGAGGACGGCCACATCCATTAAGACGGGTGAACTCTTTAAGTCGCAAACTGTCTAGCTTTTTGCCAGCATTATGTTTTCGGCATTATTCCCAAGTGGAACTTAGCTGTTCGTGATGAATTCACGAGAATCAACCCTAGACATCATTGCTGAAGATTATAGCCTTAGTTGTCGAACTAGGCCTAAGCTAACATATCTGCCCCCAGGTGTTGAACAGGAGCGATTCACTGGCTGTGCAGCAGTTTTTCTGCTATGTGATAATGTGCAGGCATATATGAGCTCAGTCAGAGTTAAAGAATCCTCACTCGGGAGTGAAGGCTCAACTCTGACAGGAAAGATAGCCTCATATGACAACTGTCCTCACCCTGAATCCAAGAATAATCCAGTTTGTCACTGAGATTGACCAACAATAGCTCTAATAGCAGATTCTGAGGAAGAAGGTGAATATCTATTCGAAAGATTCTTATGTCGTGTGTGGCATCCTCGCCATGAGAACAGATATTCACTGCTCATTGCTCATTCACCTCAGCACATCTCTGACCTCTTCCTCCCCTCTATTCCTTTTCATCTCTCTTAATTCTCTCCTTCTTCTACATCACCAAAACGCGTCGTTTATTATTCGATACCATCTTGTTTATTCCTACAGCACGTGGAGTTGTGTCGTATGCTTCAGCCAAACCCTTAGCTATCGAAACGACTTCACGGGCATCCTTCCAGCTTCAGATCTTCATTTTGTTTGCTTTTCTTTCTAATTTGTCTTTCTATTCCTTTGTCTTTTCTTGGCGTCTTCTTTTTGCGTGCTTTGTTGTGTTTTGTCTGTTTCAAGCTTCGAAACTTCCAAAGAGCAGTGGCTGAGCCTTTTTGTCGCCAACATGGACGTGTTCCCTCTCTCGCCTGAGTTTGAATGCGAGGATCCATTTGAGACTACCGTTGGACTTGTCGATAGCGAAACGAGTGACGATGAAGATCTGACCTGGGCTGAGCAGAAAGCCAAAGAAATCACCGCGGCGGAGCGTCAGAATTTTGGCCAACTGATGGACGAATTCGCCAAAGGATTCGATCCCGACTCCCTTACTCGAGAGATCATGGCAACGCTACCATTGCTCGAGGACGATCTGTTCCCCAGCTCCTTCGCTCATCTCTTGATACTCCTTCTTCAGACCGACGGCAAGATCGAAACCGCCCAAGTGAAGCTAGTTCGCTGGCTGCGTGCTCGTTATCCCATTGCTTTATGCGAGCCAAGCGAGACTCAGCTTGTCGATGAGACGTTCTTCATGTCCGAGATTGAGATGTTGAGACGGCTGCTGTCGACTTTGCGTGGAGACGATAACAAGGACATATATTGGATCAGCAGCAGGCCCTTCGAGATTGGCAAATCCTGCCAGACACTGGAAGCGTCCATCAGGGTGATTCGAGCGTTCGAGCGCGACATGCGGTCTGCAACGGAGGAGGTTGACGAGGAAAGTAAGATTGCACGTCGCTCTTCCACCTGACCATGAAGCTGACCACACTGAGCGCAGGACACTTCTATAACGATCTCCCCGTCGGTACTGAGCGCACTGTGCTGGCAAGCATGAGGGCACAGCGGTGTGATAGCTCGCAGGCATCCATTGGCTGGAACAACTATCTGTCATCTGAAATTGAGTTCACAAAGTGCCACCAGTTTTTTAAGCACTATGTCATAGAGCATGACCCTGATAAGGCTCGTGGATTTGGATGGCTGCCACCAAAACATATCAAGGTTCCTCGCTCGTCCGCTACCGATGTTGATCTTGTCGATGTATCTGATTGGCCTCTGAACGATCACCAGAGGAAAGTCATGAGTCTGCTGTTCAAGGTTGCTCAGTGGCTTGGTCTAGCGAGAGGACTTGCGGCCGTTCATCTTTTTTGTGACGTTGCTCGTAACTTTACCATCCATAAGCCCTCTGAGAAACCTACTGCCAGCTACATCCTCTTCATGCAGAAACTTGCCGAGGTCAGACTGTGCCCCAGCTCGATCAAGTCGCACGTCCCGACCCCGTTTCCCTACGACGACAAGGACTACGCCGATCGCAACTGGGAGTACTTCGTTGACAGCTGGAGATCTGCCAAAATTTTGGTGTTGTGCCAGGTTGAGATGTCCTCTTTTTTGAAGAAGAAGCGCGGCAAGAAGAAGCAGGCCAACTCCAACCACGGCATCTCTGGTCGCCATGCTTCCAAGGGCATGAAGATTCGTATGGTCACTGAATTCCCTGAAATTCATGGATCTCTCGCTGGTGATTGGGAGGGCAGTCGCACGGTCAGTTACACAGGAGATGGACTATTTTATCAGATCTTTCTGTCGAGGTTGCTAACTTCTACTTGCTCAGCAGAACACGGCGAAGAAAACTGGCCCCTTGGCTATTCCTTCTGCAAGCCTTCCTGCTCAGGAAACAACTCTTAACCATCCGGCTTCCCCCGAGGAAGAGCAATTGGTTTATCACTTCGCAGGTTACGCCCGTTCGATCTAGGATTCAAAGCGCACGCCCGGATGACGTCCTGCTGCAGCAGTCTTGATGTCGCCTGGGCCAGCGATCCGTTGAATATCCGCCTTTGGACAGTAACTTGGCCATCTCCACTCGTGATCAATTCGAAAATCAGCAAAAAAAGGACAAAAATTCAAAAAGAAAGGAAAGAGGACATGGCTGGCGATTTGAGCTGCGTTCAGTCTCAAGGATCAGTTTCAATCTGATTTGGTACGGTCATCCGTCTTCTTTCTTTCATTTCATCTTGCACAAACCCCTTGGCTTCCAAATCGTTTCTTCGTGGTTGAAGATGCTTCTTGTCTTCTTGAAACTTCCTGGCTGCGATCACTCGCATGCGCTCAGGGCCGGTCTTCTGTTGGCACTTGTCGAGGCATTGCGGCCTATCTAGTTTCCATATCGAAGAAACAAAGACACTCATTTCCAGGGACATGAATGAAAGAGCAAAAAAAAAAGAAAAGCACATATGTACTTACATAATTACTCATACCCCCCTTTGTGATTTTTGTTCTGTTGCTCATGGCTGATGCATTTTTCCATTTTTATCTCACGTTACGCCGAGCGGAGCCAACAGCTAACTGTTCAACCAACCAGGTCGTGATGCTGAATTCCGTGCAACGTACTAACTCACGCCGAGATGAGTGTCTCTCTCTGGGGCATCACCAGTTCTGCTCTGTGAATGCTGACACCTGAATCCAAAAGTGTACTGACGGCCAGACCGTCTCTGACGGGCCTGGTTTGATAGGTCTGAACTCTGGTCACTACTGACCTTCGACAGCTCCATATCATCAATACTGTGCTGTTTAAGTAAAGGTGAGTGATTGGACTTAATTATAGTGGTTCACTTCTGACGGCCTGCTAGATTTGCGTAGGAGTACGAGGTTGACAGCCATATACCCGATCTACATACGATGATACAACCCCCTGGTTGAAAGAAATGATTTGATACAGGATCTTCCTCATTTACCATGATCAGTTCAAGGATAGATAGAATCTATGAAAAGAAAAGTATTGGTCATAGAAAACTCCCGAAAACTATCAACAGTAGATCGCTCCAACGCTACGAGTCCATCATACCGCAAGCCAGTACAGGATCAATCAGCGCCATATCATCGCCAGTAGTGGGTATCGTAGAAGTGACATTGTCATGCATCATTACATCAGCACCGTGCGTAGGCAACGGCTTCGACTCGGCCGCGCCAGAAGCCTCTATCATCTCGGTCCCGTTTAACACATACGGGTCATACGATGAAGGATCGTTATCGAATTCAAGGCCGTAGATTCCCCCAAACAGTTCCTCAGAGGAAGAAGGAGCAGAAGCAGAAGCAGAAGCGCCGAATTCATGCGCAAGCAGCGCCCGCCGCAGAAATAGATCCCGGGTTTCCTCTTCGGAGAAATGATGCTTGCCGCTCATATGGACCCAGAGATCGTAGTCTCTGTGGAACCGATGCGGGCACGACTCCACAAGACACACGATGTGGCGGCCCGTTTCCTCGGCGTAGCCGTCGCCCGTGAGCGCGGCCAGCGCGGACACACCAGGCGCGGATGCGGTAGATTGAGAAGGCTGTCGATCTCGATCTCGGGTGAGGCCGAGACGCGCGCGGCGTTCGGCTTTGGCGTTCTGGTAGCCCAGGTGGGCGGTGCGGATATGTTCTTCCAGCGCGAGCTTACTCCCGTATCGCTTGCCGCAGCCGTCGTTGGTCCAGCCGGCGACCTTTTTCGAAGATGAGAGGTCGGTTTCGCCGCAGACGAAGCGTTTCTCGCCTTGGTGGACGGTGCGGACGTGTACGGTTAGATTCCCCTTCTTGGTGAAGCTGCGGTCGCAGCCGGGGACGGTGCAAGTGAATGTCTTGCGTTCCTCGAGGCTGACGTCGCCGTGGGCGACTTCGAGATGGCGGCGGAGTTCGCGGGATGTCGCGCAGGTGAGAGCGCAGTTGGGACATTGCGGGGGGTGGACGGATCGGATATGAGCTTGTAGGAGGGCGTAGGTGGGAAAGGACGCTGGCGTGCTCTCTGCGTGCTGCGAGCACTCTGTGCAACTGAAACGTTTCTCGGTGTGAATGCGGCTTTCGTGGGCTCGAAGGTGCCCTGCTGTGTCAAAAGCCATTGAGCATTTCTGCCCGGTGCTCGGGTCTGTGTGCGGGCATTGGAAAGGTTTTTGCTTTAGATGTGCGGTCATAATGTGTTTTTGAAGGGTGGAATGCTTCCGGAACGTCTCATTGCAAGGCGGGTACTCCGTGCAGCGGTATTTATCTCGTCCATCGTGGGCAGCCAGGTGCCGACGGAGCCGAGAGCCGGTCACGAAGCTCTTCCCACAGCCGGGACGGTCACATACGTAGTCTCGCACCCCGGTGTGTGCGCTTTTGATGTGGTGATTCAGATGAGATGCGCGGAGGAAGGTCTTGTCGCATTCGTCGAATGTGCACTTGAAGATTCTCTCATTGTTATGGGAGCGCAGGTGTTCTTGAAGTCGCGCTGGCCGGTTGAATGCCTTTGTACAACCATCAAAGGGACAGCGGTGAGTTTTAAGCTCCGAAGGATATCTGGCTGAGGTCGTAGAGAACGGTGTCGCTGGAGTCTCGTGGAGACTGTCGCTGTTCACACTGGATTCATCGGAAGATTCATAATCGGCATCCGACTGAGGTTCCTCGTATATCGGATCTGCGACAGCGATGTTCAGCTCCACGGTCAATTCAATCCCAGGGTTCAAGCGCCTTACCAGCATCGTCCAGCGCCGTGCGTTTTTGAGATTTGTGCGGGACCGCGAGCTCATCCAACTCAAGCTTGCGCTTCTCACCCATGGCTCAAATAGAGCCCCTGGTATCAGGCTTTCACAGGAAGACAACCATTAAGAGCATAAACTGAACAATGATCAACGCATCAAGCGCACATTCAACTGCTGATAAGACCATCATATAAAAATTTTGCCAGTTAATGATGTTAAAAGCGGTGACAAAGCTGACCCGAAAGGGCTTAGTGTTAACGGGGCCAAGGAACTTTTTCCGCCGCCATTTTTGGAGGGTCGCGACATCGAAATCTTCATCTTCACCAAGCCTGTCGCAAAGTCGATCTTTCCGCGGCGTCTCTATCCCTGGACGTGATATTTCTCGTCCTTTCGCTCGTGTGACTGCTGAACACGCTCATTTGGTTATTGTTTATTTGGTTTGCCAGCGCTAATTTGACACCATGTCTGACTACGGAGACCACGACGCTGAGGAAACGTAAGGACATCTCATTCAGACTTCTTTCCAGTCTGGTTGGAAGCACTCCACTTGCTTCCTGCACCATCCACTGGCGAAAATGGTTCTTGAGCTAGTTCAGCGGTTCTGACTCGCACATTTTACAGCTACGACTACGAGCCCGCGGAGGAGGTGTTCGACGAAAATGAGCCCGAAGACTTCCTAGACCCCGAAGGTCTCGAAGGTGCCGAGGGAGGCGCCGATGGCTATGTGGACGATGCTTATACGCCGGCAGTCAATGGTGACCGTATCGTTGTCTCTGGTGATCCCAGTGCTGGATATTCGGGCAAGGTGGTGGAACAAGCACGGGCGAAGAAAATCCCCAACGAAGAACGCAAGACAACCCCGTACATGACCAAATACGAAAGGGCACGAGTTCTGGGTACCAGAGCTTTGCAGATCAGGTTCGTCATCTGCGAGATGTGGCATGTGGAAACTGTGGAACTGACCTTTGTCACAGTATGAATGCTCCCGTGCTGGTAGACCTTGAGGGAGAGACAGATCCTTTGCAGATTGCGATCAAGGAGCTGAACCAGAAGAAGATCCCACTCATTGTGAGGAGATATCTGCCTGATGGAACGTACGTCACCCCTTCATCTTGAGCATGGACGCAAGTCTAATCCGATTTCGAAATTTAGGTACGAGGACTGGACGTGTGAAGAGCTGCTCTAAATCTGATCACACTTTGGGTGGATGTCTGTTGAGACTGAGCTATTTGTTTCTACTTGTCATTCTAATTATGGTCTTGTGATTTGAGGTCCCGCATAGCGTTCGGAGTTTGGGAGCAGGAAGCGAACCGTTCATTGCATTGCTAATGATCCGGTCGCCGGGCTTTGGAATTCAGCAAGAACAGAAAATAAGTATACTTGACATTTGATGGATAGAATATGAAAAAAGCGTCACGTTCACGCCATTGGCCCTGGTATTGTCCGCATCCTCAAAGGCCTGGAGTTTTCAATAGGTCTCTAGCCTTTCCAACAAAATGTATGCTATGAGTACTGTCTCGAAGTCTGCGCTCACGACACTCGAGTATAGCTTCCTAGTACGATATCAGCGCAAACATAATGCAATATCGAACGGAGTATGCGAAAGGTGACGAGTACAGGAGAATTCCCTCCTGAAGTTCACGAAACCTCCATTTCTCTTGCTTCTTTGGGCCGTTGGGACAAATGATAAACAGCAAGTCTGTATCTTCACCTGACCTCAGTGTTTCTGAGCTTGATGAGCTTGTGTTTGGGTGGAGGACAATGATACAATCTGAAGTGTACCTCGAGCATACTGCCTTCTTCCAAAAGGAGCTTAGCGTGAGATACCGCATCACGTGATATAGCTAGGTACCTTAGTCAACAGAATGTTGGCGGAGCATTCAATACAGTATTCATTTCTATGCTCTTGATTCGCGCAGATACTGTTACCATCTCCGGCGGCAAGCATTATATAATCTGGAATGCTCTCTATCATCTCTCCATAGCTGCAAATTCGAAGCTAAAGTCTGGTTCATGCTTCCGAATGATCTGACTCGGATCTGGCATAGTCTCGGAGATCGAAGTGCGGAAAAACGTGGATTCGGACTTTCGGAGTCTGCCGCCTTGCCCCCGAGTTGGCGATCCACATTCCCCTGCAAGTCAAGTCTCAACTCTCAACCTACCTTCATTCTTCACTTGAGTCTAGACTAACGTCAATTCATCGTCAGTTCAAAGTTTCAACGTGATCATTGGAACCTTATTCTTGTGTCTAGCAGCATCCAAAGATTCGTAACTACGGAATTATTAATCATAATCACCCACCAAGCATCATGAAGCATGCTCCTTCCCCGCTGGATAAGTCGGCATATCACGTTGGCCATGCTCCTTGGCGGTCTGGGACGCCTTAGTTCGCCCCCGGCCCGTTCTAATTGCTACCTCATCTGATTATCAACCACAGTTACAGCAGATCTATACAGTTCCAGGAAGCCTTTACTGAGAACCATAAAAAAGCATATGACCATATTGCTAACGTGACTTCAAGTCCCAAGTTCCCAACCGACTTTGGCATTGAGTGGGCCCTTGTCCCTCGGTTAAGTTATCCATCAGCTTAGCGGTTTGCTAAATGGAGAAGACCTTCGGAGTTACCCCAAGGACAAGGATGAATCCTTCACGCCTTTCCAGTGGGCTAGCGGTAGTCAATGCCGCAAGCAACCTAATACACGTATCATATCCTGGCCAGTAGGTCAATGGGCTCGGTCCCATTCGACACTCAAAAGCCGGTCCTCTATGTCTGCAGTTTGGAATCGTGAAACTGACTCATTCCTCTGGTCTCTCTACGAATTCGACTTATAGACTGGCTCACAGTGGATCCCTCCTTCGGTAGCCGCTGTGCCTGTGGACTTGTGGTTTATTCTATGGGCCTCTGGCAAGCAAGCTTGGTCTTTAGTGCCCCACTGGCTCCACGGGTGCTGAGAAACCCTTATCGTATATAAATTTGGTCTTGCGCATCTGCTATTTTTTCGGAGTCGCATATTTGATGGAATTAACAGCTGTTGCCGATTCTTGATTTGAATCATTTTCGTCTGCTCGAATCAATTCATAATCGGTCTTCAACTTGTATTTCTATGCTGTCTATTCGGACTATACATATCCCTCTTGGATAGTTCGTCGTCGCATATCCGCTAACATAGAATCGGACGTGATTTTCGCGCGCTGAGTCCGATTTGATACATATTGCCACCTGGCGCGACAGGAAATGGGGATGAGCGCACATGCGGAGGAGAAGGCCGTTGCGGCCTCGGTGAAGAACAGCAACGATGATGAGAGCAACGTGCGCACATCCAACACATCAGAACAGCAATCCGGAGAGAAACATTCAGAAGAGCCAACCTTCGATACAGGCCTCCTGGCATGGTTGCAGGTACTTGGATCGTTCTTCCTATTCTTCAACTCATGGTAGGTACATTTGATAATGCATGACATTCATTGAGGCTGCTCTCTCGAACCGCTCGCTAATCGCAAAATCGTCTTAGGGGTGTGATCAATACATGGGGCGCTTTCCAGACATACTATGAACAAAATATTCTCTCCGATGTCTCGTCATCGTCCATTGCCTGGATTGGATCTATGCAATCGTTTCTTCTGATGCTCTTTGGAGTCGTGACCGGCCCGTTGTTCGATGCAGGATACTTTCGAAGTCTCGTCACATTTGGCACCATCGCGCTTCCATTTGGCTTGATGATGACTAGTATTTCTTCGCAGTATTGGCACTTGATCCTTTGCCAGGGAATCTGTATCGGCCTAGCTGCTGGATGCTTGTTCGTTCCCTCGGTTGCTATTCTGCCCCAGTACTTCAAGCGGAAGCGAGCATTTGTCAACGGACTGGCAGCTTCAGGCAGCAGTATTGGCGGTGTGGTCTATCCGATAATGTTCAATAAGCTGCAGGAGGAGGTTGGCTTTGCGTGGGCGACTCGCGCACTGGGCTTTGTAGCTTTCGGAACCTGCTGCTTCTCCCTATCTCTCATGCGCATGCGGTTTCTGCCTACCGAGAAACGCAAGTTGGTCCAGCTGTCGGCCTACAAAGAACCAGCATTTGTGATGTTCAGCGTTGCCATGTTTTTGGGCTTCATGGGCTTCTATAATTTCCTGTTCTACGTGCAGTCCTTCGCCATCGACACGGGAATCGTCGATGCGAATCTAGGGTTCTATCTGCTCTCTATGCTTAATGCGGGTTCGACCGTGGGGCGGATCTTACCCAACTTCGTTGCTGATCGCACGGGCCCATTGAACATGCTGACCCCAGCTTGCATAGCTACGGCTATTCTGGCTTTTGCCTGGATTGGCGTGCACAATGTGGCCGGCCTCATTGTTCTCGCCGTCCTGTACGGTCTCTGCTCCGGTGGGTTTGTCTCCCTCCCACCGGTCGTCATGGCCACTTTGACGAAAGATCTCCGCGACCTGGGTACACGTCTGGGCATGATGTTCGCTACCACCTCGATAGGGTTGCTGATTGGAACGCCAATTGGCGGAGCCATCATGAGTGATACCCATTCATACCTCGGGGTTCAACTCTTTACCGCTTGTTGCCTCATCACGGCAGCCGCCATTTTGGGGGCCCTGCGATTCTCGCGCACTGGGCCCCGGCTGCTTGTCAGAGCATGATAGCCACCAGTGTCATCAACGTTGCACGACTCATACGGAGCATTTTTGGCTTGTGAAAAGCACATATCATAATAGTCAGCACATATCACAGATGCATCATCGGTTTCGGGACCATAGACAGTATTGCATTATAGAGCGAAAGCGCGGGTTTGCATCGTGAGCAGATGTTCATCTTTGAATGGGTTCTTTGCATTGTTTCATGTATACACCCTGCAGGGTAGGGTTTAGCACTCTTGGCGAAAATAAAAAGTGATTTTGTCTATCATCATCCCGTACTTTTCGAATCCACAGACAACCATAGTATAACTCCCAACGCCAGAATGCTAATCAACTGCATCAAGCACCCCAACACGCTCAAAAGTAAACACGAACGCCACCACTACGAAACATCCTCCGGATTCACCAAAAACTCCTCCCCATTCTCGCGTACATGCTGCAACTTCTTATCCCGGCTGCACGGTTTCCGCATATCGAACGCATCCTCGCCCGAATCCGACATCCCTGTCGGGTCATCGCTGTAGTAATTAACCACCCGCCTGAAAACGGAGTACCCCATCCCCTTGTACATCCCCACAGCGACCTTATTCCCCGCGCGCACATACAGATCCACAAACCAGGCATCGTTGATGTCAGATCCGTGCTCGAGACGCTCGGTCAGGCGGCGCGCGTGGCCTAGCCGTCTCCAGGCCGGGGCGACGGTCAGCACGGTGATGTGTCCGTGCCAGGGGGTGTAGTGTTCCGAGTGGCGCATTGAGGGGTGTTGTTCTTCGAGTTTGCCCATGACTGTTTTTGTTTTTTGGCTCGTTAGCGATTTGAGGGTCCTGGGGTGAGATGGCTGCGATGAGGTCTGCACGTACTGTATCCAACTATGCCTTCTGTGCGGTCTTTGACGGCGCTGAAAAGGGAGGGCCATCGCATGAGGTAGTTGAGGTAGAAGCCCAGGTCGTAGTTTTCGGTCAGCGGGTCCAGGTTGGTGAGGTTGAGGGAGAGGAGGTCCGTTGGGGATACGCGCCGGATGGAACTCATTTTGCTGATGCTATTAGGAAATGACTTTCAATGGCTGTAGGCAAGCTCAGTAGAAGTGAAGCACTTGGTGGTGAGAGTGGGGATGATATTGAAATAATGAAGCTGAGCTAAATCAAATGATCTGATTGGGGCTTCGGCGGTCACGGGAGGAGCGGGTGTTTGCTCCTTTGCGGGAGTAGTTCACTGTCTTAAGTTCATATCATCATTATTATTTTGATCAAGAAATCCATTCTCTTTGTCATGAGATTCGTCCATTCTCTTGTCTTTTCTTCTAGTCTTCTAGCGTCCTGGTGATGCTATGATTATTGAAACTTTCTCTCTTGTTGTTTCGTATCCTCAGTCTGGCCCCTGCTGCCTCCAGCGTGTTCCGCGATCGACATTCGACAATACAGCCTCCTCAAACCTAAGAATAAACACAACAGTTGATCTGTCAGGACATCCAGAACATTAAGGAGTGATTGCCAGTTGAAGTTGTCTGCATTCCTATTGCAGTCCCACGTGGAATCCTCGACCTCCTTTCAACTGCCCTGCATCATGCCGGCCATCCCACCATCCCCCCTGAGGCTATCTCACCGCCATAGTCACAGCCAGTCGTCCAACCTCGATTTCGACCCCATCTCCCCCGGAACCTACGCTCCCAACGGTTTCTCCCAGAGTCCTACACGATTACCCCGGACGCCTCGTTCCTCAGCACCCCCATCGCCGGGAGAACCCCGCCAGCGGAATGCGCAAGCCATGAACGGGTCGTACAGGCTATCAGGTGACTTCGGAGGCCCTGCAGATGCCGGAGGGGGGCTGGGAAACCTTGCAGACGAACTTGCCGACGCGTGGGATGAAGAAGAAGAAGGGGGCTATGGCTACGTCTCTGGTCAGGACAATGCATTGGGGGACGTACAAGGCACAGCCCGGAGTGACGGAGAGGACGACTACAATATGGGACCGCTATCGCCCTTGTCGGATTACGCGCCGGGCCATACCTCGCTGCAACCGCCCCGGGTCAAAGCTCGCAACGGCACTCAACGAAATCACCGGCGACATGAATCGCAATACGACGGCTCCGACTATGGCAATGATTCGGATTTCGAGGAAACGGCAGACATATCGCCTAGTCTGGAAGGGCAGATGGCTGAAATCGAAAGCTTAGCGCGGCGAGGGATCGAGAACAACGGCAGTGAGAACGATCATGTCATCAAACGTGTGGTTGAGACGCTCCGGGATCTAGGGAGCCAGAGCGGGATCGAGAACAACGCCATGAGGTACGTTTGGCTTCTGAGTTGACGAGCTCCAAGCATCTACTGACCTCCGCAGATTAATAACAGCACACACATCCATCGCCTCACACTTAACCCACCAGACCAGAACGCTTCAGACCCTCACCCACCCTCTTCTCTTCTCGCCCTATCCGCTCCTCTCCCCGGACGCAATTGACGCGCTAATCCCACTCATCGACGAAGGCCTTCTGCCTAACCTGCCCTACCCGTTCCCGGGCCAGCCACGCCACTCCAGACCAACCACACCTTCCCAATCGCCCTCCTCGAACCCACTCGTCTGCCTCCAGACCCTCATCGCGCAAACCACAGACCTCACGCTGTCCCTCCGCGGCCTAAGCGACACCCTCTACGAGTCGCGACAGCTAACCGCAACCGCCTCGCGACGACTGCGGTCTGCACGGGAACTCGTCGCGGAGCTGCGCCGCGACGAGGAAGGCCGCGAAGAGGGGCACCGGTGGATCGAAAAGGGAGACTGGGACCGCCGGCTGCGAGACCGCGAAGCTGGCCGCGTCTGCCGCGACGTCGTCAGTGGGTTCGAGGCCGTGTGCGGCGAATGGAGGGAGAGGCTATTCGGTGCGGCTGCTGTTGCTGCTCCTGGGGAAATGGCCGCTGCTTGAGCTGGTTGCTTTCCTGGTCTTGTCTTGTATCTTGCATCTTTGACGTCGATACTCCGATTCAAATCCTGCATATGTCCTCCTTATCTATGGGTTTCTTCATAGCTTGCAACATACCCCCTTTTTTGCCTTTCTCTTCAAGAATATATAGATTTCTTCTATTGGCGGGAATGTTATGTACGTGTTAGTTCTAATATTTCCTTCCCGATCTACTTTCAAGTCCTTCCTCCATGAGCTGATTGATCCGTAAGTTGTGTTCTATAACGTTTCCTCTGCAGGAACCCGAACGACCACGGAAGATGATGACAGACACTGATTACGAGCACGAGCTATAGCCACGACCAAGACCAAATAGAAGAGAAATAAATAAGTAGTGAAAAATCATATTCTTCCTGCATTATCATCCAACAAAAGCTGTCTGACGTAAGATATAGACGGGAAAACCAGGACTTCATTTATGGGACATAATGCAAGTCAACAACAGACATGATGGCTACCCAGAGAAGAACTCTCTAGATTCATGAAACATGAGAAGTACAATCAGACGAGGTAGAAGAGACACCGTTAGAATTAGAAGAGAGAGAGAGAGAGAGAGAGAGAGGGAGAGAATGCAAGCGAGGGGAATGTGTCCTCGTCCTCCAAAACGGACACGAATCACACACCCTTTTCCACGTTTCGGCGGCTGGAAACTTTTTTTGCGTTCAAACTTTTGTAAGGTTCAACAGACAAGGGCTTGTTTGATCGCTCTGGCTCTACTGCTGCTGTTGCTTCCATCGGGGTACCCACTTCTGAGGAGCGGGAGCACCCTCAGGCTTGTCGGAGCTGGCGGCGGCGGGGGTAGTCGGTGTGCGGG